>OY987243.1:2440518-2468970 GCA_963920765.1 Ulota crispa
AGTAGTGTGTGCAAGTGCCCAAAAGAATAAGAGTTTGTTGATTTTTTGTTGTTTTGGACAAAGTTTTCTACTAGTGAGTATGGCTCTTAGTTGATTTTAGAGGGTGGGACTATTGACACTTCACTTGAGTTGACACCTCCTTATTGTGTTACCTACAATAAAGGTCCATTTACATTTGCACTTACGTATTTGAAAGAATTGGTGCTTTAGGGGTCTCTATCTGTATCTATTCCCACCAACAACTGGTATTTGCTCTGAACCTAGTTGGCATCCTTGCTGGCACAAGGACAAGAGCATTGATAGTTGCAAAGACCTTGATAGTCTTGCCGGACTTTGAGGAGAGCATGTGGGTTTTTTGTATTTGCAATTCCTCACAAAGATGGAGATTTCAAAGAATAGGGAGATCTTATCTTCAATCTTTACTAATGTTTGCTCATGACCTTAGTTACAAGATAGCGTTGTTTTAATTATTGTCAAAATTATTGGCACGGCTTGCAACTGCTACAACGGCGTTGCTCTTGAGGTCAATTTCTTTTGAACAAGCATTTTGGCACTAGAAAAACATCCTCACTTGCTCAAATAAATCTACTCTTCTTGCATTTTGCTCTTAAAGTTTGCTCCTTGTGCATTTTGTTTTCAAAGTTGCATCATCATGTATTCATGCATGCAAAATGAAGAGTTGGCCTCTGTACTCCCTTCTAGTGGATGGTGTTCATTGTTGTGTTTGCGCTTGTCTTTGTCATTGCAGTTCTAAAATCTCTACATTGCATTTCTTGGAATTTTGTCTCAGTTTTTGTTGTGTGCTTTTTAGTTGAGTTTCTTTATATGCCTTTCTTGCACGTCATTGCATTTTTCATACAATTTCAGTCTTCACAAATTGTGAACAACAATTTTGCAGATTGTGTTTTGTTTTTGGCATGTGCAACAATTGTTAGAATCACAACAAAGGCCGCTACTTGGAAAGAGTAATATGATGGAAACCCCTCTTATGGTCATGATGGAATTTGCCTTGCTGACGCTCTCTTTGGAAACCAAAATTTATATAAACTTGGATATGTGAACACCACTCTATTATAGCAGGTCCGGAATTTTTGGTACCTCCAAAGTTAGCCCTACCTTAAATGAGCCCCCTTTCCTAGCTATAGGAATCAGTTTTATTTTTTCACACCGCTTCTTTCAAATGCCAGGTGAGAACTGACCTTAAGCTTATAGTTGATAGAAGACTTCTAGTTGATCTAGAAGTTGGAGCCACTAGCACCTTACTTGGGTTGTCACTCTATTTTTTGGGCAACCAAGGTTAGTGTATAATGGAGACACTTCTCTTGGCTTGGCATTCTTTGCCAGAATGCCAAATTAAATCTTGTGAGTATATTTGAGAGAGAGGATTATTGTGTTATAATCACAATTTGTTCATAAATTTTACTTTTCTTTATTTGCACTCTCAGATTCTCCCTTGAGTTATAGCTAGTGAGAGATAGCATGGAAAAAAATATCAAAAACAACTTGTTGAAAATTTGAAATAGTAGAAAATTGGTTAAGATTTAAAACTACCAACATTGTGCTTTAACACAATGTATGCATTAAAAATATAATCAAAGCCGTATTAATATGATTAAACAAATGGTCAGGTAGAAATAGAAAAAACAAAAGATAAATTAAAAATACAAAAATACAAAAATACAAGTGGAATATGAATGTAAAAAGGGAGAGGAAGGTGTTTAGATTATTTTAAAGATTATTACTATTATGAATACTATATACTATATCTATCTATATAATAATTGAAAATCGTGCGGCGGCGGTCAAACTTGATGATTCTATAGGTGAAGAGGACGATTCCGCAAAGTTTATCTTTAGTTCCACTTAAAAATAGAGTAGAGTACGAGTTCAACTAAAGTTATAAATGGAATAAAGTAAAATCACCTACAACTCTTTACTAGGTGTTAACAACATGTCACTGGCAGTTGCACCTTCACTGGCAATTGCACCACAACTTTCTCTTAGCAAAAAGAGGGCAAGTGGATAGGGGGTGGAGGGCATAATCCCATTTGTACAACGGGCAGTATACTCATATATTATATATACATACTATATATATATACATTTATATACATTTATATGTGTGTGTGTGTTTAGAGAGTATATGCATGAGTGAAGTTTTCTATTTATTTTAACCCTTCAACGATTGTGGTGGTTTCTAGGGGTGGGCGAGGGTGTATAATCACATTTGAGGAAATTTTGTTTAGGATTGAATAGCAAGGGGTACAAGAAATCCAACCGTACGGATTGACTTGTCATTCAATGGATTACTTGTGGACAATATTTTTCCATAATTTAGAGCAATCTGAAGCAAGTTTTCTTTAGCATGTAGAAATTTCCGTATACATATGGTGCACTGTCTATGGGTCTGGTCTGTATTTCTTTAGAACTGTGTCTTTTGGGTTCTAAGTGGACCACGTCAACAATCTTTTTCCTTCATTATGGGTGGCAAGTGAATTGGCAAGGGTCCTGGGAACGCCAGCGTGGAGTTCCCCAAGAATTCTGCTTCCGTGCTAGTACAAGAGCCCATGGGTTCAGCTAAATTTGGCCATTTCTCTCCCGCCTTAGGGTTTCTCCTGCAAACAACAAGTTCAGTGTCATGTTCCGGGTTCGTAGTTCAAGATCTACTGATGCGGTTTTAGTATCTGAACGTTGGGGCAAAACTAAGTGAATGAACTCAATTTGATCCATTGAATATATCGACAATCACAAACTTGCACATGACCTCTGTGTCTTAGGCGTTTCAAACTTGTAAACTGAAACATAAAAACTGGAAATGGAAATGAAGTTCCTGCTTATGAGCGGTGCTGCATCACAGATCCTATGTACACACAAACTTCACCAAAAAAAGGACAAAAAAGAGCATGGAGGGAAAAATGCCTCTCCACAACTTGATAGTGAGGCTAGACAAGCTACAAGAGATTCTGATTCACATTTTACATTGCAGCCATACTAGATCTTCCAATTTGGTTCACTGCCGTTTACAAGGCCAAAATCTGTGCTTCCACGATCACTACAAATGGCACCTACTCCCTTGAACCGTGTGAAATAAAAAGAAACAGCTGAACATGCGTACACCACGAAAAGAAAACAAAAACAAAATCCCGCCTCTAAGGTATGAGATGACGAGGTTAGCTCTGGAAGTGCTCGTCATCGTCGCCCGTCGCGCTAAGCCGCTGACTACCTCTAGTCGACTCTGGAAAATGGTACAGTACCCATGTTCAGCCAACCACTTTGCAACACAACGCCAACCACACTAGGACAGAACATCTACAAGCCTAGCTAGCAATACTTTTGTGCAACGACAAATCACAAACTAGAATTGAATCAAAATACTTGCTCACCAATGATTGATGATACTTGTGTGGGATGCTACGACAAAGGGTCCCGTGAATGAAAAATCGGGAAACAATCCCCTGATGTGCATAGATAAACCTCATTGCATTGCCGGCAGATGCTGAAGGTCCTCTGCTTGCACACATAGCACACTTGGCGCAAATCTGTCTCCTTTGGGAAGTGGTAGAGGACTGACAAAATCGGCTGAGGTGGGAGCTCCCGTCTAGGTCTTCTATTGTGCCTTGCACTGTCTGCTCGATAAGGCTGTCCCATGAGACTGTACGCAAGATGCAGCTGGAATTCCTTATGCGCAAAGGGTCTCTCTAGCAACCTCTTCGACATCTCTTTGTGAATAGTGAATGCGTTAGCCAACGAGGAGTCTAGGCAAAAAAAAGAATACGATGCCACCATTTTTTGGTGGCTATTTGTGTACTGTAGTAGGACCGGTTCTGATTGGCTACGTCAACTCCAACCATGTTCCGTGAGTAGAGGGTTTGGATTGGGGATGTCGCAACTTCAGCAATTCTCCGCCCCAACACTTTGTTTGTCACTACTCTGCCTAACACCATAGGATCAGTAGCCGTGGCTAAGAAATACACCTCTTTTGCATCCTGCCACAGGATTGCAGCCATCTTCTTGTCTCTGTGCACTTGAGTATGAAGTGTTTTGTGCGGTTGCTCATCCACAACGCCCAAGCTTGTGGGAAATCCTTTCCGCTACTTGCGAGCGGTTCTAACAGCATAGAAACCACAAGTGAGGAGGTTGTCAAAGAGACAAGGAGATGTGAAATAATTATCACAAGTGAGAGTGTACCAATGCTCTTCAAGGCCAGCAATGAGACAATGCACAATTGAACCTGGCATGCTGATGTGCTCGGGCGCTGAACCTCCAATGCGCTTGTTGTCCTTCCCAACATAAATCTCTAGCTTATACAAGTAACTCGAGACAGAGCACGGCATTGCCCAAATCTTGATGCCGTGTGTTATTGGCTTTGCAGGAAAGTACTGCTTGAAGGCACAAAACTGTCCATTGTAAGCCACCATGCACTCATCGATTGTGACATATGGAGGGGGGTTCCAATATCGCTAAAATCTGGCCTCCACATGCTCTAGAATCCACCAGCACTTGCCAATTGGGTTGTATCAAGGGTTGGTTTTGTCATTGATGTACTCAGACTTCAAAGTCATGTGTAAACAACATAATATGTACTTGAATTGCCAATGGGACATGGTACTCGCCCCGTCCTCACAGTACAAACCCCCCTACCCTTGCTACCAATAATCTCAAATACTTGGTTGCTTCCTCACACCCATGAGCAACAAATGCCAGTGAATTGCCTAAACTTCTCAAGCGTGATGCGCTTCGCAGCAGCGTCACCACCCTTTTGCTTCCCGATCGCAGGATCAATGAAGTCAGCATAGTAATTATTTTTTTGCACTACTTTCCGCTGCAACGTGTCATCCTAGAAGAGAGCAAAGTACTCAACGGGCATGAGGAGAGTGTCCAAAGGGAGATACTCGCTAGCGCCCAATGCATTCCCTGTGAATGGTTGGCGCTATAGGAGAGACCACAATCAAGCGTGCTAGTTTGCTTCTGAGTATTTGTCCTCCAACCTATAGTTCTTAGCTTCAAGGCCAAAGGGGTAGACTCCCAATTCACCAAATAGTGCAAGGGAATCATCTTCTAGTATCCACGGAGCTAGCCCCACTTGAGACAGAGCTGTGTTCACTTCCCAAGTCTGAAAGGGCCAGGCCCAATCATGGTCGAAGTCACTATTTGGCAATTCCCATCCTCTAGAACCAATACCCTGCATGATGCCAACCTGTGACATTGAAATGTGATAAGCTGGTGGTCAAAATTGATCAGAACAAACACGGAGGTTGTACCTAGCACTCCTAGGCACAACACACATTCCTCATGTGCATTGAAGAGGTCCTCTTGAGTATGATGAACAACCGAAGGTAAACCACAGCATGCAGGTTTGTCAATCAAAGTAACTAAACGGAAACCTCACAAGGACACACCTAAGGAACAAAGCCCTTCACAAGACTGTGTGTATAAGCATGGAAGGTGGAATTTGAGGGTGGTTGATTTACAGCTCCTGCGTGATCCTACCAATTTCATGGGCTGTTAGAAGAGGCAAAGGCATGACATGCATGCCAAAGAATGTATGTGCATCGCAAACAAAAACGTAAGCATTGTGGAATCTCTCACTTGCTGGACATGAGTGGTTGATGGTGCTGTAGTATCAGCCGTTGTTGCAACGTGAGAGGGCCCCTTTCCCTGGTATAAAATGGTAATATGTGTATTGTGCACTTCTGTATCCTTGCACATTTGGCGCGGCAATAGCTGAACTCTAAGGTAAGGTCCAAAATCTACCTCAAGCAATTCGCTTCCGTCCAACCCGATGTCAATACCCAAGTTAGTGCCCGCAGCAAATGGACAAGGAACATAAAGCACCTCCCCACTCCACAAGAGATCACGTAAGAGCACACGAACGTGACGGAATGCACTAGAGTTGGACTTTGTAATTGGTGGGAGCGAAGGGCTAGAATCAATTGGCATTGATACTGGTTCTTTGGCCTTGCTACTAGAGCTCGGCAAATCAGGTGGTCCAATGTGTCCTTGACCCCGTCCTCCACGGCCCCGCCGTCCACGACCCCGTCTTCGTCATTGTCCGCTTCCGCGACCACGTATCCCACCGTCCATGTCAAGCGGCTCGCTCCCGGCTACCCGTACCTCCTTTCTAGAAGCAGAAGATGTTGCTTGTTCATCAAGTTTTCTACGCGTGTACTTGTGTTCTTGTGTCGGCAATGCTGGCGGTGTCATGGCCCCTTCAGTCAGATTGTTATTGATGCAAGATTTCAACTTTCGAATGTACTTTCGCTTTGGCTTTGGTGCAAGGCTGCCTTGCTGCTACGCCTCTTGCCCATGTCCATTGCCTTTGCTTCCACCATTGCGCAGGCAATTTGCTATAACATCAGGTTTTGCAGGCATCAATAGCAATGATGTGTCATTAGAGACCCCCCCTTGCATTGCGTTTGGTTTGTCTGCGTGAAAAGCTTGACATGCAGGTGCCAATTTGTGGACACAAATATCACAGAAAGACACGTTCCCGCAAGTCCAGGTGAAGCTCGGCTGGGAAGCCATCCTTGTTGCCCTCTTTGCGTTGGGTACTCCAGCCCAAAAGCCTTTCACAATGACGGTAAAATAAGTATCGTAATTGCAAACCCTGCAAATTCTCTAGCACCTTGTACCCTTGAGCACTAGCAAAAATCAGATGCGACAGCAGATAAGTACAATCAAGCAAGTCGAGAAGGACCTGGAGCTTAGATAATGGCAAACGCAGGTTTGCTGCCTAAGTTGATAAGATGGCAGTTGTCTGCATAAATTCTAGTGGAGGAGGCGGCGGATCTGGCCAGACATATCCATTAATGCGCCGCTATGGCCGTGCTGTTGTGGCCACCATTTCGGTGAACTCAATGAAGCCAGGAGAAAATGCATCCAATGCCTGCAACTCTTTGCAATCAAATCCCGAGAAATGCAACGGCGCTTCTAGGCGGCACCCTTCACTTGTACGCCACGTTAGCATAGCTGAATCTCTAGGCGTAGGTGCGCAATGAGGGAAAACCAAAAATGCCGGTGCTCACATTTCAATATCTCTCTCCCCCTTCCAACGACTCCTGAATTGCAACAAATACCCTAAATCCTTTTCTACCATTCAAACTAACAACCCTAATCAAAGCTGCAAGGCTCCTCTGCAATCCCTTGCAATCCCTTGAGGTACTGGAAACCACTGAATCCCAATCACAATCTCCAATTTTAGTCACGGCCTCATGCATTCTACATTGAAATTCGTCACACCCTTATTGAAGAGAAGCTGCCGAACCTTGTATCCCGTGTCCGCGTGGAGCGCAGACTGACATTTCCTGCCTTCATTCCCTTTGACAACAGCGATGCCTTGACAAGCGTAGACCCCTAACATAACACGTTTGCAAAGAGCATTTGCAGTACCCCTTGGAGCACGATGGCAGTCCCACCCACCCAATAACTGTGTATAATCACCCAGTTTTTACGACCCAAGCCTCTCTTTCTCCAATTTTTGATGTATTTTCAGCCACCCCCCTCCTTATGTGGCAGCACATAACCCCATGCTTGCAAGCCCATTCCATGTGTCTTGAAATTCCCTAGACACGTCTCCCTTTACCCATCCTCTAATTCCCTACCAAACTCACCATAAAATCCAAAAAGACCCAAAATCGACCACGAGCTGGTCGACCAAGCATTAAAGGGTTAAAAAAAATTTCATGGATGCTCCTAAAGTTTGCAATATTTACATAGATACCCTTGCTTTTTTAGAAATTTCACAAATACCCTTGGACCAAAAAAAAATAGGCATTTATTTGTTGTGCTTGTAATCTTGACCAATGTTGAAGAAGGGAGTGTAATGAAACAAAAAAGGAGCAACGTGTATACAAAAGAATAAGGGAAATGGTAAGCACTACAAAACAAACGCTTGAAAAGTTTGGTGTAAGGATGTTTGTGTAATTTCAGAAAAAGCAACGATATCTATGTAAATATTAGGAGTAGATCACAACAGGGTTTGAGAATTCTCTGAGATCAAAGAACGGTGAGGTGGCATTGGAAGCGCGGTTCACGGGGAGGGAATTTCCTAAGGTCAAGGAAATTTTCTCTCCATTGCTGAGGCTGGAGAATGGCAACAAAGAAGTTTTTTTGGGGAAGTTTTCACCCTCATACTCTTGTTTTCACCGATGTTGTTTTACTCCCCTTGTTGCTCCTTGCAATTTAGGGTAAAACTCTTTTTTTAGGTAAACTATTCTCCATTCTCCACAAAGGGGGTGTCACACATTCTCCATGGAGAAGTGATCCCATTTGCTCCTATTTTCACTCACCAATTCTCCATCTCCAGGAAATTTCAGTCTCCAAGAATGCGTGACTACCACTATTGCAAACTTCAAGGGTATTCATGAAAGGGAATTGATATATGTACCACACCCTTTCAACTACTGTACCACACCCTGGGGTGAATTTCATATTTCTACTATCAAAAAGCTAAATTTCAAAATTTGGAATTCAGATTTGGACTTAGAGATCTTGATTTAGTCCAAAATCATAAAAAGGTTCTAATTGAACAACACCCAATGAAAAAGCTTATATTTTTTATTGAAAAAAATAAAAGTAATGTTTTTCCCCCCTAGCTAAACTTTGTCATTGGGTGTTGTTCAATTACAACGTTTTCATGTGGTTCTAGACTAAATGACGGTCTCTAAATCCAAATCTAAATTCCAAATTCTAAAATTAAGCTTTTTGATGGTAGAAATCTAAAATTTTCCCTAGGATGTGGTACAGTAGTTGAAAAGGTGTGGTACACATGTCAATGCCCTTCATGAAATCCTCCCTTATTTTAAGGGAATTGATATGTGCACACTCAGGGGTTGATATTTGCACACCCCCCTGGGAGGTAAATTGTAGATTTCTACCATTAAAAATCTAAATTTGAGAATTTTAAATTCAAATTTGGACTCAAAGACTATGGTTTACTCTAGAACCATAAAAAAGGTTGCAATTGAACAACACCCAATGAAAAAGATTACCCTTTTTTACAAAGAAAAATAAAAGTAACATTTTTTTCCCTAGTTAAGCTTTTTCAGTGGATGTTGTTCAATTACAACCTTCTCTTTGGTTCTACCGTAAACCATGGTCTCTAAATCCAAATCTGAATTCAAAATTCTCAAATTTAGATTTTTGATGGTAGAAATCTATAATTTACCTCCCAGAGGGTGTGCATATATCAACCCTTGAGTGTGCACATATAAATTCCCTATTTTAACCCCTAAATGCCCACAACACCATAATGTGGTGTTTTTAACCCCTAAAGGACCATGGCCTTTATTTTGTCAAAAGACACTCAAAACTGCCACCTTTATGGCAAAGAATAAAAAAGTTTGAAAATTAGGCATTTTGCTTATCTGACCATAGGATCTTGTGCTAGACTACTATAAGAATGTGTCATACAAAACTCAAGAATGTTGACCGCACAGATTGGAAGATATATGCATTTAAAGTGTAAAAATAAACTTTTTTGCACCTTGCTTGACTAGATTTTTTAGCTTTGAACATTTTTAACTTAAAATTTTTGCACCACACAGTTTGGAATTCTATTTTTGCGTGGTGGGAAGTTGAGTTGGGAATCTTGGGAATTTTAAAAAAAAAAAGAATACTTAATTCTCATTCTTTAAAAAAACATTAGGTAGAAGAATTTATGAGATTGAACAAAAACTTAAATTGCTAATAAGCCTGCAATGGAACTGAAACACAACAATCCCAATGGTGAGATTGTTTTAGAAAGCAAACTTCACCCTCTCCAACATTTTTTTTGAAAAAATGTTAAATGTGCATTCAAAAGTGAAGTTTATAAGTTATTTTTTCAAGAAGATGCTTGAGTTGCCCAAAAAACAAGATTGTCCATAACTTTCTCATAACTAGTCCAAATGGAATGAATCAAAGCTTCAACTATAGACAAAGATATAATCTATAAGAAAAAAAAGTTAAAATTTTTTTTCAAGTTTTTATAAGAATTTTTTTTGCTGCCCTTAGTCCCCAAACTTGTGCTTAATTGGGCATAACTTTTGATCCCTAGCATCAATTGGAATAAAAATTAGATTCCTCAAAAGCTAATGTGTTTTTCTATCTTCAAAAAAAGTTTCAAAAAATTAGGAAAAAAATTGAGGCCATAGGTACCTGCTTGAAATCCCATTTGTCCCTCGTGGGGAGAATGGTCCTTTAGGGGTTGACATTGAATTCTAGTATTGTGGGCATTTAGGGGTTAATGTATATAGGGAATTACTACAATGACACTCTAAATTGCTAACGTGACACCCTCTTTGAGCTTGAAATTTGATAATTTAGTGCTATTTTTTATTTATTAAGTGGTCCATCATTCATTCAATCACAACATTATCACATCCTTGAAAGAAATCATGACAAATACAAAAAAGACTGAAATATTATTACACCAATACTATTTTTTGATATATTTTTACTTTATGTAGCTCAAAAGTCTTATACTTTTAATTTGATATTTAAGCACGCCTATTTTTTTCTCAATATAGCCTTAGAATGATAAAGGTGAAACAAATCTTTTGATCCAAATAAAAAGATCAGCAAAATTAGCATTATAAATCACATTTTCATGCTTAGAGGGGGTGTCCCGTTAGCAATTTAGGGTGTCGCTGTAGTAATTCCCTATATATATCCATTATTCTTGACTAGCTTTTTGCGCAAAAACATCTTATGTTTCCTAACACAAGGTTCTTGCCACAATACTGGACAAGAAACTAGTTAAAAAGAAGTCTAACTCCAATTTTTTAGAGTACAAATACAGGAAAACAGCATGTGCATGCAACGATTGAAAATGGTGGGACGTGGGAGACTGGGAGTGTAGCCTGTGAAGCTTGAAAATATCCCCAAACGCTGGGAAAGTTTCGATCTAAAAAGAATATTATATTATTATTTTGAACACATGAATGACATGATTTAAGTGAAATAATGATTTTATAGAGTCTTGGACAGTTGGACTTGTTTCGTTGGAGATTACTTGAATGAATGCAAGCGCATCAGTTCAACGCAACCGTTTCCCTGCGAGCTTGAGTGACCACGTTCTTCTCATTTAACAGGTCTCCAAACTCCAGGGACCCACTGGTGCCGCCATCGCCAGCCAAATCCAGAGCGGTGTGATGCACAAACTGCCGCAGCAGAGCGCAATGGACTGGTGCAGTACAGCTCCCTGACGTCGGCGATGGCGAGAATAGAGAATCAGTGGGGCACGGCTCTAGACTCTCTCAATCAAGCCAGGTTGCATCATGGCGGAGTGGTGGCTGCCTGCACGCGAGGACACCTGTTAAGCAGGAAATGTAATCTGAAAGGGGCCTCTCGCGGACTTCAGTTTTAAAGAGGAATGCAGGAGTATGGTCATGGGACAAGTTTGGAGACGATCGAGTCCGTCGACGAGCATATACTCATTTGCGGATGAGAATATCCCTAACTGCATGCATGCCGTCCCCCAACTCTGACTACACCCGTCACTCAGCTTGAATGTATGTGGAACTCCTCAAGCCCCATGGCGCTACCAGCTCTGTAAGTTTCTCTCTTCACGGTGTGCTATCTATCTTTTTCTTCCTTTCTTTTGGGTTTGAAGGAAGCCGCAGCGTGTTATAGTTCAGTTATGAATGAATGGTTACGGCTGGAGTGCAAATGTTGAGCCGAGGTTAGGCTGTAATGGTGCGTATAATAGGGTTTAGGGTTTAGGGTTTAGGCAGAGGAACAGTACTCAATTGCGTGCGAATGGGTTTGGGTGCTACTTGTTTCGAGTAAAAATCGCACTAGTGTGAGTCACCCTCGCCATCCGCCACATCTGAATCCGTCCCGTGCACTCTAGGTACTCCTTGCAGGGCATATGTTGACGATTTAGATTTTCAACACGTTGCGCTGATTTCAGATTTTTGAAATGAGAAAGTTTGATATTCCGCGTGTGCTGCACAAAATGCGTGGCAGCGGGGTGAATGAGTGTTTTTCACGGTTGTTTGGATTTTTTTTCTGTTAAATAGGTTTAGAGAATGCAACTTAGTAATCGTGGTCCGAAATTTGCTTTTCTCGGTTTGAGCATTGGCCAGCGGAGTTCTGTAAATGTGTTAAATTGGGAGGCCGTTGGTACATATAAAACCTGGATTTGAATTCAGAATGAGAATGTGACAGTTGTGCAAAACTTGACCATTTTCCCATTCAATGAAACGGGGGAATGGTGTATTCATCACCCCCTGCACTGTAACTCCAGGTAATTCCGGCGGAATCTGAGTCCCTGGGGGTTGATTAGTAGAACTATTCCACAGACTCTTCATTCACGCTGGTGTTAAGTCGGGAAATTTTTCTTCTGCTTCTCTGGAGATGTTGAACAGACCTGTTCTCCATTTCGTTGAACGGGGGTATTGGCCTATTGTGACACCTACTGAACATGCTCATGACAGAAGGAAGGGTGGAATTTGACCGAAATTGTTGACACCAACGCTGAAGTTGTGGATGTCGACCGGTATTGAGCAGTTCAAGCCTCGGTTGTAAGATCGCTAGGAGTGCATGAGTCTTGGTAGTAGGGATTTGGAGCCACAGATGTCACTATTTAAACAGGCGCTTTGCTTTTCTGCTGAATTTCTGTCCGGCTCCTGAGCATCTTTTTTAATCTAACGATTTTTGTTGCTCAATCTTATTGCGCCCTTCGGTCCTTTGCTATGTGTTCAGAAGTATGTGACCGTGTCTCTGAGTCACAAGTATTGGCTTTTATCAATATATCAAGTTCGGGTTAGTTTGCTCTTTTGGGGACTCTTATAAATTACAAACTCTAGCAGAGCAACAAACCGAGTAGGGTATTTGCAGGTCGAATCATGCCGCCTAGGGTCTAATCACAGAGTTACGACTTGCACCCCCAATGCCTCATTCATAATCCTCCCTGAACTGCAATTCGCCTGTTGGTCGCCTGCAGGACGTGAAAAGTAGGCTTGAAATGAAATTGGAGCAGCGTTGAGCAGGGTGGAGTTGTGACGGTGGTCCAGTCAGCCTGTAGCTATGGAAGAGGATCACTTGAACGCACCTTTGCTGAAGAAGAGCAACAGCGGCAAGGGGTTGTCCCGATATGACATTCCCGTGGAGCAGGAGCGTGTGCATGAGAAGCTGTCTATCGACAACATGCTTTCCAAGTACGTGGGAGACTTCGGCTTGGCCCAGCTCGTCCACTTCGTAGTGGTCAGCCTGGCGTGGTGTCTGGAGGGCTTGCACACCTTGGTCATGATCTTCGCTGACAAGGAACCGGAGTGGCAATGTCGACCTTCTGTAGACTTTGGCCTGCCTTTTCTTCTTTCTGCTTCGAATTCAACAGGTGCCCTTCCTAATTAAATCTTCCGCTCTGATTGCAGGTGTTAATTGAATATTTTCCATGTGTGAAGGGTGAGTATTGAATGCTGGTTACTGGATATGTCTGCCCTTGGAAACTGGAAATGTTCTTCTTCTTGAATGATTTAATTCCCAGTGCACGTATGACTAAACTATATCATATATCGGTGTTTACAGACATTTCGATGTCGTGCACACCGTCATCGTCTCTGTGCGCAATGGATCCCAGCGTATGGGAGTGGGTGGGAGGAAAAGGCGTTTCAACTGTCTCGGAGTGGGGCCTTATCTGCGGAGATGAGTACAAAGTTGGGCTGGCCCAGTCGGCATTCTTCGTGGGCGCTTTTATGGGTAAGCTCAGCAGCCCTCACTCACAGCCGCTATCATTATCTGGGAATCTCCGACTGCTGGCAGAGAACTTTTGAGAAAGCAAATTCTATTAGAAATAGACGGATTAACCGAGGTAATTGAATGGGTGCATAATATTCTACAGAATCCTTGTTGAGCACCCTTTGAATTTGCATGGAAAAAGATTCTTTTACACCTTGTTTCCAACACTCAGTATGAACAAGTGAGAGCTTCTCAAGTCGATGAGCCATAATTGCCTTCACATGTGGGAGTTCGTCAAAGTTTTTAGTTTGGATTGGCTTCATATAACTCATTGTTGACACTGTTCTGGGAAGGTGCCATGCTGCTAGTGTACACGAATGCTATGTGACCAGTTGGCCATGGAAGTCGAAAGCAAATGACTAGAAAGTGTTGAATGGTGTTGGTGATGTTTGGGTCGGCAGGTGCGGGGATATTCGGCCACTTCTCAGACTCCCGAGCAGGACGGAAAGGCGCCCTGTTTCTAGCGTGTCTAGGCACAGGCATCGCGGGCCTGGTCACCGCCACGGCGAGCAACTACTGGCTGTACGTGGGGTACCGCTGGATAACCGGCTTCACATGCAGCGGCATCGGGCTGTCCAGCTTCGTGTTAGCTACAGAGCCAGTGGGCCCAACCAAGAGAGGTGTCGTGGGCATGTCGGCCTTCTACTTCTTCTCCCTGGGGATCATGACCTTACCGGCGTTGGCCTACTTCTCCACCTCCTGGCGCCAGCTCTACACCATTACGTCCCTCCCAGCGATTGTCTACTGCGTTTTGATACTACCCACAGTGTGTGAGTCTCCGCGCTGGTATGTGGTCCAGGGACGCGTCACCGAGGCCATGGACGTGCTCCGGGCGTTCGCCACTCGGAACGGCAAGCACATTCCCGAGGGCGTGGGCTTGGAGATCGAGAACCAAGAGGAAAATTCAGCATCGGATGTGGAGTCAGGGGAAGAAGACGGGAGTGGTGGTCCGAAGGCTGCGTCCGGGAGTTTGGTGACCGTTCTGAAGAACCCGGCCACTCGGCCGAGGATGCTGATCATGGTGGTGATCTGGCTGCTAACTGCAGTCGTGTATTACGGCATCAGCTTGAATGTGGTCAACTTGGGGACGAATCTTTACTTGGGAGTCTTCCTGAACGCCATCTTCGAGTGGCCTGCTTTCGCCATCACCGCTGTTTTGTTGGATCGATTTGGGCGGAGAACCATGTTAGCCTCGGCTATGCTGCTAAGTGGACTTTGTTGCCTTGCGGGCAGCTTTCTGTTTATAGAAACAAGCGGAGAAAATGTTCATACTAGTAATGCTTGGACGCCCACACGATCCCAGCCATTTACTCTGCAGCATGAGCAGCAGCAATTGAGTGTTGATATTATTTCTGCAGAAGCCGGTGAGGGGTTGTACAAAGTGCTGAGGATTGTGTGCAGCGTGGTAGGGGTATTCGGAATGGCTGCGACGTATAACTTGATCTACATTTACACGACGGAGCTGTTCCCCACAGTGGTGAGGAACGCGGCGCTGGGACTGGCCACTCAAGCCGGTGGAGTTGGCTCTATCATTGCGCCCGTGGTGGTCGTTACAGGCCGTTACAACTCGGCTCTCCCTTTCGGTATTTTTGGAGTGATGGCCATAGCTGGCAGCGCTTTGTCGCTAGGGCTTCCTGAGACTTTGCACCGGCCCATCTTCGAGACTTTGGAGGGCCTTGATAAAGGCGAGGCTCAGGTGGACAGATAAAACTAGTTCTTCCCCCGTTGCTTCTGGAGTTGCAAGCAAAGGCATTAATAGTCAATTTAACAGATATCATGAATTATCGTAGGCCAGCTTAGCGGACGTTTCGTCTTAAGAAGTTGCACGCACTTACAGTATCTGCATCTGATTTCCCTCTTTGTAACATAACATCACATTTTCCTTGAACAGATCAGCTTTCTCATCTCTTTTACACTGAAGATTTTATTGGACATGCATATTTGTATTTGCACATCTCTTACTCGTATCTGTACGGAATATACTTGGTGTTTGTCAGTGGGTATGCAACATTGAAGTGTACTGATATTAGTTAAAATTTACCATACAAATGCCGCAATTCACAGGTCTCTGTTCTGTAAACTATCTCTTCTCTTTGATTCAATCTCCTACAGACACTCGGGTGGCTAATTGACACCTAGGTGCCACCAAAGCGCAGATCATTCACCTACAAATGAACAATACAGTATTTGGAAATCCAATCAAAACTGTTAGACCTCGTTCCTGGCAGCCTCCTGACTCCTGAGTACTAACAGGGGGCGTTACACCTCTCACCATAACAACCTTTCACTCTCAAGCTGATTCGACGTCCAATCAGCATATCTACAATAGTCAATGATTTGATCCCTTTGTCACCTTCGTCAAAGGACGGATCAGATTCAGAAATCTAGCTGGACTACTGGTTACTAAATGTGATTAGTGGCTGAACACATAACTAAATGTGCTACACATTCTAAACCTCTACACCAAAATTCACGATAATTGTAGCCGTAGTAGAAACCCTGGTAAAAGAATTAGCCACATTTGCGAACACCAGTCATGCGTAATAAAGGAGTGATCACATTCGTTGAAAAGCCGTGCTTCGTACCGCAAACTTTGTTCTAGTGCCCGGAGCTCTCGAAACCAGCGAGGTTTCCGAAACTGCGTCAAATCCGCCATTTCTAGCAAAGGGGTTAAGAAAAGTCTGCCATCAACGCAATGTGGTTTAGAATAGAAAACAAAACCGCACGAATCACTGCAACAACACTCTTGTGTTGTTCAAGGCAACGTTTGATCTGTTTCGACACTAGATTAAACACACAAACACAATTAAGCCTTTCTTTTGGAACAAATGAGCAAGAGTATCGATCTTAAACCCGGACTTAAACCATCCCCAGTTTTTGCATTCTGAGGTATTAACAGCGAGTTAAAGGGTTTCTCAGGACACGTACCGACTGAAGAAGGAATCGGGAGCGTGACCGTGGAATGTCGGTCTCGCAAGCTAGCTCGCTTCGTGTTGTGGACGTGAGAAGGCTCATCCACAGCGAGCATTGCCAATACGCTGGTAAGGCAGGAGGAGTGACACAGAGAGCTCTGCAGGCTGTGAGTAAGGAGGAGGCGTGTCAGTGCTCGCGGTGCCTCAATGCGAGCACCTCACAAGATAGTCCTTGCTCAGAGCCTGCACAGCTCTCCATGCCACTTCCCCAATGAATTCAAACCTCTCCTGAAAATCTCAGTCGCTACAGCTCTATGACCACACCCTCACTGGCTCACTCTGTCTATTCGTGCCACAGCCCCTCAATCGGTCCCAACAGCCGGCTCAGGCTGATAATTATTCTCCGAGAGGAGCTAGTACCGCTACGACACAGGAAGCCATGAACGGATGAAGCCGCTGAGAGGCTGCTTAGACTCGTTGCTTAAACCTGCGCACGGCTTCCACGGCATACAAAAAAGTCTGCATGAGTAGAATCTCCAGTACCAAAATATCTCACAATTCCTCTTTCACACCACCATTCTCTTTCGAAATAAAGCTTGCGTTAGAATCATGCCGACACAACCTTTGGTCTGTCTAAACACTATGCAAAAGACACCCACAATTGAAGACATCATATCAAGACACATACTCAAGAGTGTCTGAAACAGACAAGCAATCAGTGTCTTAAAGCCCGGTCTCACACCAACCCCATTTTCGTCAGCGAGTCCGCAGAACACGTACCGACAAAAGGAGAGTCGAGTATCACCGGTCCAGCATGCTGGCCGTGAGCCTTGGGGGATGTCGATCCCGCAAGTGACCTGGCTCGGAGTTGCCAACGTATGTGAACCATCCACAGCGAGTGAGCGTGTCCAGAAAAACCCAGTGAGTAAGGAAGGAGACGTGACAGAGAGAGCTGTGCAGGCTGTGAGAGAGGAGCCGGCGTTGCAATGCATGCGGTGTGTGTCTCAATGCGAGCACCTCACAAGCAAGCAAGCGAGCCCCTTGCTCAGAGCCTGCACAGCTCTCCATGCCACTTCTCCAGTGACAATTCTCAAGCCCCTCCACAAAATCCCACCCTGTGGAATTAGCTCCTGTCTATGGCCTCAGGGGCCAGCCAGCATTCGGGGAGCGTCAGAGAGGGGAGCTAGTAACTCTACGATACCGGTACCACGAAAAGGCAGCTGTGAATAATGAATTTCGGTGAGAGGCTGGTGTCCTGTTTATACTCGTTGGCGTTGCGGGTGACCCTGCGGTCCGCACGCAAAGTGTGCAGGGTGGAATCGTCCCATCCTAACGATTTGATTCGCTCTTTCAATGGCCTAGCCAGTCCACCACAGTGCAGTACCCAATACCCCCCATTCCTCCCTCGCCCTTTACAATTCCATATATGGCACGAAAATTGTGTTTAATCCTTCGTGATTTGTACAGTCCTTCCTAATATGGCATCTGACCCTCACTTATCTATTGTCGGAAGGCACGCCTTATTCTCGTCTTTCAAGGTGGGTACGCCGTACAGGATCACTAAACATTTTATGTGCTCTGATTTGACCTCAAGAGCTTTTTGTACCTCATTGATTCCACCTGTAGCTACCTTTAGAAATTCTTCTAGGAATTTTTATTTATAGCGTCAAAAAAAACTTGGATCTCTCATTGTTAGGTTCGGATTTGTGGCACAATTAGCAGGGTTTTAAGCCGCTTGAGCTAATTGTTAAAATGGCATCTGAGATCGGTGTTAGTGAGTTTTGTTTTGTGGGTGTGGAACTACTGCTGGGCTTGCAAACCTTCTTCTACACGGCACTGCGCGAATGTACTGTTGCAGAGGTTTGTACCTCCTTTAGCTTGGATTAAGGGTCACTTCACAGCATGGCCCAAGGTCGACAGGCCGTCAATTTCCACCAATCGGATTGTAAGAAATCAAGAGTTTGGCCTTTTGACCAGTCACATTAGAAGCCAAAGTTCAAAGTCCATCATTCTCTATGTGTATATGCTATCACTTTTTCATTCAAAGTAATGATCTCTAAAGAAATCTGGGTCAAGCAAAAATAGAGATCCAAACTATGGTTGAGAGGGTGTCAGCTCTTTTTATAAAATAATAAAAAACTCACAAGATCTTGACTATTACATTGGAAAATTGAACAAATGTTATGAGTTTGCACTTTGGGCTTGGCTTTTTGAAGGCTTGTCATAAAAAATGATTTATTACTTATTTTTCAACCCATTTCTTTAATTTGACCTCTCAACAAAGTTTGACCCCTCAATCCCACGGCCTCTCAACTTGGTTGACCACTGTTGTGAAATAGTACTAAGACATAGAGATAAACTCTCACTAATTGATTCATATTTGTTTTTTTTACCTGTTTTTTTACATTGGTGAGAACTTAACTCCCTTCATTTGAGATTTTGCGAGGTTGCGCTACAAACAATTCTAAAGAGCAAATAAAATTGTATTAATTATGATAAAAAAAGGTGGTTGATGGCTTAGAACTTTGAATCACATTGGTAAGGTTAAATTTTTTCATTGTTATCACCAATAATTGCAATCTATCTGTGGAACTTGAAATTCTGTATATTTGCCAAAATTACTTTTTAACTCTAAACGTATATATTGATGATTTTATAATAAAATTTAGTCCAAAAGCTTGTAATTAGCAAATTGAAAATACGCTGTATAGTCACTTAAAAAATTCGTGTTTTGTCAGTGCATTTGTTGAAGGATGGAACAACTGAAGAATGGTAATGGTTTAAAATATAATTTTGATTAAGCGCCTTGGAATAAGTTGATTGAAAACCATGTGTAAGTTGATCCCACCTTAATAAAATGGTGAAGCATTCGTTGACAAATTGACTACCGGCTTTTTGTCTCTTGGGCACATTGATAGTGTTAAGCATTGATTGCTCATTTCCACCTCGGCAAAATGATCATTAGCACTTTTGGAAACTAATTGCTCCTTGGTTGTTTCTCTTACCAACTCTTTGTCATACAAGCTACCATAGAAGTTTGATGCCTCTTTGCTACCTTGAAAGATTCATGGCTCTTTAAAACCTTTGGAGACTCATCACTCATTGGCATCCAAAGAGAGTAAATGTTCTCAAAACTTGATTTGTGGGAACTTTGTTAAACTAATTGCACCCTCACTCCTAGGAATATTAGTTGCTTTTTGTTTCTTGGCATCTACTATTAGACTTGGTAAGCTCATTGCTTTTTGGACAAAGTTATTGTACTCCTTGGAGACTTGATTGCCTATTTTTTTGAAATTTTGATGTTCTTTGGTAGAGATTGATTGCTTCTAGACTAATTGAATTGATTAACTTTTGGCATACTCATTGTTGTGTCAAATGAAATGAATGTTTAAGGCTTGCTAGGGCTAACAAATTGCTGAAGCACATTATGGCATATTAGATTTTGAAAGAAGTTAAGGCAAAATGCTTCATGGAGCAATGACAAAAATTGTTGAAGTTCATGGGAGAAAATTAATTGTTGAGAGAATTTGATTGACGACATTGTTAAAAAAAAGCATGCATATATGAATTGTTTACAATGAATAGAATTGTCCACAATGATTGTTGAATGACTCAATTATGGTTATTTTGGACATTTATAATCATTATGGAACAACCAAAGTATTCCATAAGACAAATGCGGGAATTGAACACTTAGTAGTTGATTGAGCATCCATGGAAAAGTTGCTTGAATATCCTTTGGAAGGCCCTTGATAGGTTAATTGAAAGTTCTTTTATATGTGATTGAGCATCTTTTAGTAGAGTCTTTGATTATTTTTGTTGATTATCTCTTGTTAGGTTGGTTGAAGGGTTAGTTGTCTTCAAAAGTTCACTAGGTTGCACTTTGTTCAATACATTGATTGAACCACCTTTATTTAGATCAATTTAGCATCCAAAAGTGATTAGGGAAATTGAACATCTTTTGGTAGGCTATGGATATATTGATAGATTGCCTTTTGGTAGGCTACACATGTAATGATACACCAAATAGTGCATTTAGGTTGCCCCACACTAATAGTTGACCATGATTGGATTTCACATGATTTACAACTTGAACTTTGTTAATTTATTTTTAGGCAGCTTTGTAGTGGTTGCAAGGCCCTTTAAATTTTGTTTTCTTGCAATAATTAGTGATGAAAATCATTTTTACAGCAGTACAAGTGTAAGATATGAGAATTAGTGTGGGGCAACCTAAATGCACTATTTGGTGTAGATTGCCTTTTGGTAGGCTACAGGATATATTGATAGATTACCTTTTGGTAAGCTACAGGATATATTAATAGATTGCCTTTTGGTAGACTACACATGTAATGATAGATTGCCTTTTGGTAAGCTACGGATGTAATGATACATTGCCTTTTGGTAGGCTATGGATATATTGATAGATTGCCTTTTGGTAGGCTACGGATATATTGATAGTTTGGGTAAGCTACAGATATATTGATAGATGGCCTTTTGATAGGTTCATGTCAAGGACGTGACATGTAAACATCCCAATATCAATTAGCAATTAGACGTCAATCAAAAACCAATTCTAGAGTACAATTTTATTTTATTTAATTAAATCATTAAGAGCAATGACAATGCCTTAGATCACAAGGCTAATTGCCCTTGAGCTTGTTTGGAATCTAAGCAAAGTAAGTTGCATTCCAAGGAAACCACTTTTAGCTTATTTGGAGTGCAAGTAAAATAAATTTGTAACTCAAGCAACCGTGTTAGAGATATGTGGAGCTCAAATTATGATAGACTAACTTAAGTTTAGTATAAATAGAGGCATGAGAGACCTAGTTTCTTCTTTTTATTAACATCCATTGTAACCTACTCTTGTTGTATTCCTTGATGATTAGTATTTTCAAAATTTTGAGTCCAAGTTGTGTTTCTAATTGAGGCATCCATATTTCAATTCTATTTTTGGTGTTCTTCAAAGTTTGGAATTCTATCTACTCTATTGTTCTCAGTCTTAAGAGTTGCATTTGCAATAGCTTTTTGTAGAATACTTGAAAATCTTTTGAAAATTAGTGAGTTCTTTTAGACATAGTGGAGAATTCTCTAAATGTTTTAGTAGACCAAATCAATATTTTACTCTTGGATCCAATTTCCCTCTAAATTTGAAAATGATCTAGATTTAGATTTGGATCCAAATTTGAATATGGATTTGTATCCCAATCAATTCTACATTAGTGACTTATAGAGCATCATTCATCCATGATTGTATACAAACTTTCATTTAGATTTTTCCTTCATCCCTCATAGAGGGCAAATAAGGTGGAATCATTTCTTTAAAAAAAAAGTATTTGAATTTCTTTTTTAATAAGTAGAATAGATACCCTAAAGGACCATTGCCCGTTTGGGGGACAAAGCTTGCTTTGAAGAACAAGTCCAAAAAATCACAACCATTTTGAAAAAAATTCAAACAAATATGACCATGTGAAGTGCAGCTACTCAGATTTTTGCAAGGACAAAAAATGGTTTTTTGTCAATTCAAACTCAAATATCTTACAATCTACATGGTGAAAATTTTTGTATTTTTTTTCATATCTTTTCATAGTAGTGTAGTATAAGATCTTATGGCTACATGTGTCAAAAAAAGTTTTCTTTCCTAAAATTTGGTACTTGTACTAAAAATGGCAGCTTTGGAAGTTTTTGTTGAAAATCTTTAAACGCCCATGAGGATTTTTTTTGTCCTCTAGCCCTAAAAAAGCATTTTGTACAGTAGAAAAAAGTTGTTTTTCATCTGTTTTTTTTTTTCCAAAGTGACCATAAACACATGATCCATCATAGAAGGCAAATAACAATCTTATCACATATACTCATACATTTAGGTAACCCAAATTGTGAGAAAATTCAAAATCGCAATGTTAGGTCCCAAGTTGCCTTTATTGCAATTTTCATGAGGTTAGCATGCACTATTGACTGTTGAAACTTTTAGAAGCAATACTATTGGTGCCCATCAATCAAAACATTGTTGAAGCTACAGTATAAACACTCTTGAAGCTACAATATGGGCAGGCCATGGCCACCCGCCAAACATTTAAGGATTAAGGACTTTAGGGGTTAACATGGTTTTTATGGTTGATCATCCAAAGAGCCAACACAAAAAGTCAGACAATGCCTTGACTTGCCCTAGATAGTAAGTCATAGTCCTTTTTTTTATAATTTTCTCACGCAATCAATATTTTACCAAATCTAAAACTAATCACATTTTTGAAAAGCTTAGAAAATGAAGCAATTTTTTTTTAAAGTTTAACCTAAACCTAATAAAGAGAAATGTCAAAAAAAACATTTGAAAAAACAAACCAGTTATGATTTAAATGCTTTTAAAATCACTACAAGTTTGTCAACAATTTACCACTAGTATATTCTCAATCTATTCTCAATGTACAATAGGCTTGCTTGAGTTGAGACAATTTCAAGTTTTAAAAGGGAGTTAAAAGCCACAAAGATGTTGATGATGCCAATAAATTTGGATAAATACGGCTTATTCATTTGTGCAAAACCGCATTTGACATGAATTAAAAGTATGGTATAAGAATAATCTACTTTTCAAATTTTAATACATTTGTCCCCCTATGCTGGCTTTTCAAATATGTAATCACTTTTGAATTTGATGAAGGATTGAATGTGTGGGAGGTGTTTTAAAAAGGACCACGACTTAACCCCTAAACAACACAGCATGCCGCTGTGGTCAAAATAAGGTGTTTTTCCCGTATTTGGAGGTGTTGTTTTGGGTTTTGCTTGGATTTTTTAGGGTTGTGTATTGCTATTCTTCTCCACCATTTGCAATGTTTGGCAAGTTTTTGTGATTGTTTTTTCGACTTTGCAAAGCATTTGTACTAGAGGTGGGTTACAAATACGTAGCTAGAGCGTATCTACGACTTACAAAACCTTGCGGTGGATCCTTGAAATGAACACGTTGCTAGAGCGCCAAGAGCAAGTGCCCTCAGCTAGCTGCTCCAATTCACAATCCGCGCCAAAAAAAGAACAAAAACCAAATTTGAGTCACCGTAGAATTACAATATGACCAAGAACCTATGATTCCCTGTGGTCATTTTGAGGTCAATGTCTAGGACTTTATGTAAAGATAAATTTATTTTGTAATCTACATTTATTTTTTGTTGTAAGTGGGCATAAAATAAACAAGAGCACTTTCACAAACACTATGTTTATTACACCTTCTCGGATCATTTGAATGACAGTTATAGAGTTAACAACCTCGACATGTTTCTTTTGTGATTTTGGGAAACAGTCTTTACCACATAAATAAATTCTGAAAATAAGAGATTAAAAAAGTCAATCTACTTGACACATAGTTAAGCCTTGTGATTCTTGGTTTGAGGCATGAGAACGTTTAGGAGGTTGATTCAAAAAAGTTCTAAACATATAAGATCTCAAGGAATGTTGTCTTTGTAAAAATGTCACATATGGTTGTGGTGTTTTTTTATGCACATCAAAACTGACTATGTAGAATGTGGATTTGGTTGTTTGTGAATATTTTTTAATTGTGTATGTCTTAAGAGAAGTTCAGTGCAATCATGATTTGTCATGAATCACAATGCACTTCGTGTTTGTTAAAAAGTGAGATGACCATTTTTTATACTTCTAAAATGACACCATTTTTTTGTGCTTCCAAAGTGACGGTTCTAATGTAGTTATGAGGCTTTTGATGAAGAATAATAATTAAACACAAAATTATATTTATGGATAAAAAAGAAACTCCAAAACTTAACACACTACGATTCTTTTTGAGAGTAAGGTTGGATGAAATCAAGAAATTAGAATATCTTCATTATATTTGTGCAACAAAATTACAGTGCCTTTTCCTAATAGTGAGTGTGCCACTAATTCACAAAGCTCATTTCTACTGTATAATTATATTTCTATTCATATTTTCAAGAGTGGGTTGTTTATAATTATATTTCTATTCATATTTTCAAGAGTGGGTTGTTTGTCTGCCTCACAATATAATTCTTTATTAACATCACAAGTTCCATTAGAGAGGGAAGGGAGAGGAAAAGGTTTGCAAAGGGTGGGCAAAACTTTGTTGATTTTTTTTCTAAATTCTTTTTCGTAAGTTTGATTTTCTCTAAAGTATTGGTGTCAAGCCTTAGGTGTGAAGCATTGGATGTATGTTTGTTGTCCAAAATTTAAAATTTAGGAGAGGGGGAAGAGGAAATGGCAATGAAAGTGAGGGTGAAAAGTCACAAAAAATTTGAGGAGGGGAGGGAAAGTGAAAGGCAAGGAATGGAAGGTGAAAAGTCCCTTGAAAAGTAGGGAATGCTTTACCGTAAATAGGGATCCATGAGCAATGAGCCGTGAGATGTGAGCCTAGATTTTTTTGTTAGAATACTAAATTTTACCTATAACAGGGGCTAGGGTCCTAAAATTGTGCATTTTAAACTTTCATCTCTTAAGAAACTTGCCATTTTTTAAAATTTTCCATTATGAGCTCAAAATTGGTTCTCTTTAACAAAATCTTGGCTCACTGCTAATGGCTTAACATTTTGCTCTCACAAAATAGCATTGTCCATAGGTTTTGATCCTGTTACACTAATTTTCACCTAAATTTCTACACATTCACAAAAATGAATATTGGGATGGCACTAATCTTTTGCCTTCACTCACTTGCTCATGGGTCACAATGTCATTTTGTTTTTATTATTTTAAAATTTTATTTTTATTTCTCAAGTCCCAACTCAACACAAAATTCCAACTTTTGGTGAATTTTTAAGGAAAAGAAGACATGTTATTATACACACACACACACACACACACACACACATAAATATATATATATATATATATATATATATATATAGGGAATTACTAAATCGACACCCTAAATTGCTAAGAGGACACCCCCTTTGAGTTTGAAAATTGATAATTTAGTGCTATTTTTGATTTATTAAGTGGTCTATCATTCATTCAATCACAACATTATCATCTCCTTGAAAGAAAACATGACAAATACAAAAAAAATTGAAATATTATAGCACCAATACTATTTTTGGATATATTTTTGCTTTAGGTAACTCAAAAGTCCTATATTTTTAGTTTGAAATTTAAGCACACATATTTTTTTTAGTGCAGCCTTAGAATGATAAAAGAAAAACAAAACTTTTGATCCAAATTAAAAAAATCAGCAAAATCAACATTAAATATCACATTTTCATGCTTAGAGGGGGTGTCCCGTTAGCAATTTAGGGTGTCGCTATAGTAATTCCCTATCTATCTATCTATCTATCTATCTATCTATCTATCTATCTATCTATCTATCTATCTATCTATCTATCTATCTATCTATCTATCTATCTATCTATCTATCTATCTATCTATCTATCTATCTATCTATCTATCTATCTATCTATCTATCTATCTATCTATCTATCTATCTATCTATCTATCTATCTATCTATCTATCTATCTATCTATCTATCTATCTATCTATCTATCTATCTATCTATCTATCTATCTATCTATCTATCTATCTATCTATCTATCTATCTATCTATCTATCTATCTATCTATCTATCTATCTATCTAAAATGACAAAGCATTGTCTAGACTTGTCTCTTAACCATTAAAGTTTTTTTACTATGTTTCACCAAAGAAACACTCATAATGAGTTGTTTCGATAGGGTATAGGAAAAAAAAGAAAAAGAAAAACTTTGGTGCAACTTACCATAGGACCAAATAGTAGACTACTTCACTATGTTGTAGTAAAAAGATGACAGATATTTATTGCACAAATTGCGAGATTATAAGGTTTGAAGTGAAAATTAGTTTTTTTTTGCATTCAGATTTTGGGCAACTCTAATTTAGGGAGGCTTTGCACCAATTTATATCCTTTTTTTTGCTTGAAATCATATCATTTGATTTTTATAATTGAGTTGGTCATATGCCTAGAAAGTTTCATAATATTTTGAATTGGGGAACACATACTAAAATTTTAAAAAGGAAACTAGCGTCAAATAAAATCTCATGCGCAGCCAGTCAATCAACATTTTTAATCTTCCACATACAAAAATCTTTTCAAAATATGAATAGTAAGGTTTTAGATTTTAGCTAGCCTAAGAAGAAGGGAAAAAAATTAAAGAAACCAACCAAAAATTGTGGCTTTGACAAGCTTGATCAACATAGAGCCACTTCCATCAAAGGTGAAGTAAAGGGCATTGAACAAAAACAATTGCCTTCTTGGAATGAGGTTGGTTCAAGGTCAAACAAGGAAATATCTTTGCCCCTAAACATTTGGGCAAGATGCAAAATTTCAACTTCAATGTAAATAAGTGTGCCCGTTTTATCCTACATGCAAATAAAAAGCACATATTGCATCTGAACTTTTTTTTACAAATTGAAAATGGTTGAAATGGGTGACGGCACAATCAAGGTACCCAAAAAGCACTGCTTAACTCTAATTTGGCCATACCCATGATACTTATGCTATTTATTATGTTTCCCTAGAGAGTGCTATGCTCTTTATTTTTTGGCAAGAAGTTGTTTATACTTGTAGATTAGTAGAAAAAAAATACACATTTTCAAATGATGAATGTTATCATGTCCAAATGAGCAATTTTGTAAGAAGTTTTGGAACTGTCTCATTTCATCAAAATGAAGTAAAGGACTCATCCGGACTACAAATTTGGTTAATAGGAATTAGGTCAATACATTTATAAGTGTGCAAGCTTCCATGGTCCATGAATTTAAAGTGTATTTGTCCTTACATTATTAAAGTTAGTGGTGGTGAACTCTTTTAGGGACATTTTCATGCGAGTTTTTCCACGTCCTATAAGGAATATTAAAAATTAGTAAATTTTCTTTTTAAGTGGCAAAAGCATGCACATATACTTGTTTCTAGGTGCACATATGATCAAAATTATTAGAATTCTAATTGTTCATTTTAAGGAGCCATTATAAATTACATGTCAAAAAAATCCGGATTAGGACATTTGGGTTCTTATCACTTTTATGGTGTGAAAAAAAATCAAAAAAGTCCTTTTGATGGAAGCAACACTTTCCAAATGTATGTCTTAATGTAAAGAAAGCTTAAGAAAAATGTATCATCACTTGCAAGTTCAGTGTTTTCCCTACACACAAAAATCCAAACTCACAAGACGGGAGTCCTGTCCAGAGGTCTAGGGAGGCCATATTGGGGTACCTTGATCGTGCCATCACCCAAATATGTTGCATTGGAAAGCTCTACTCCTTTAACAGAAATCCTCTAATTTTTTTGTGAAAACATATTCATTATTCTAGAAGTACTAGCTTGCCCAAAATTGCTATGTTGCCAAAAAAAAAAATTTAATCCTTTACGGGTTAATGTAGGTCTCCATTGCTCTAAATCTAAGTTTTGAAACAAAATCCCACTTTCTTAGCAACAAGATTTCTATAAGGTGCTACCACGTAGGTATTTTTTAGTGAATACATCTAGAGCACTATTAACCCATGAAAGTTTGAGCATGCCACTGCAATCGGTACAATATGAGATGTTTTTCTTGTATTTGGAACATATTTACACATTTTCTATGTTTGAGATCAACAAAGAAGTTGGAGAATAGATCAAAGATATTCAAGTGAGCTACTTGAAATCCCAAATTTATTGGTAGCAAATGCCAATTATATAGCAGCATGTATACTATGCCCTATGGTCATTTAAGGGTTAATGTAACAATCCCAAGGCCACAATAATATTCTACCATCTTCAAGTTGATGTGAGATTAGAAATTGGGGCTACTGCCCTTGGAAATGCATTCAATTTCTTTGAATAAACACAATAAAGTTTGGG
>OY987243.1:2469170-2510743 GCA_963920765.1 Ulota crispa
AAACAAGTCAAAGCATGGCTTAAAGTCAACCTCATGACCAAATGAAGAGATAATGCTTAGTACATGGAAAAGGACACCTATCGCTTGATATTCCCATTGCTAGTCAACATTGCTCTCCATGGGATGGAGATAGCTTTAACCCCTAAAGGTCCAATTGTCCCCTCATGGGACAAATGGATTTTAGGCATGTACTTATAGCTAAATTAGTTTGTGAGTTTTTTTGAAACTATTATTAAAGGTGGAAAATTCCAAGACCTACGCAAGCATCTAATTTTTTCTTCATTCCTACATTTGATGAAGAAGTTATCAAGAATTTTTTGAAACTAGATGAAAAGAGGCAATTTGGGCAAGCCTTATGAGCTGATTATTTTTCCACAAGTACCTCTCATACTAAAGGGCAAGATCCTATGGTTGGATTTTCAAAAAAAATATATATCCTACTTTTC
Source organism: Ulota crispa (assembly GCA_963920765.1). Taxonomy (NCBI): domain Eukaryota; kingdom Viridiplantae; phylum Streptophyta; class Bryopsida; order Orthotrichales; family Orthotrichaceae; genus Ulota; species Ulota crispa. The sequence continues at coordinate 2,469,617 of OY987243.1, forward strand.
TACTCATTCCCCAAAAAGTGGCGGTTTTCCATGAATTTTACCAAAAAAGGGACTTGGGCCTTTATGGATTAACACCAACCAACACACACATACATATATATATATGTATGAATATATATATATATATATATATATATATATATATATATATTCATACATATATATTCATACATACATAAGAAATTGCTAATGCCACACCCCTATGAGTATGTAATTTGAGAATTTCATGATATTTTTTTTATTCAAGTGGTTCATCATTCATTCAATCATGGCACTACCACCCCCCTTGAAAGAAAAAATAATAAAAAAAAAATTTGTTGAATCTTATTACACTATTGCTATTTTTTTAATGTGTTTTTGCTTTAAGTAATTCAAAAATCTTGTATTTTTAGTTTTGAATTCAATCACCGCCAGTTTTAGATCAACATTAATTTCTCACATTTCATGCTCAAAGCACACCTTGGAGTGTGGCATTAGTAATTTTGGGTGTGACTTTAGCAATTCCATATATATATATATATATATATATATATATATATATATATATATATATATATATATATATATACATATACATATACATAGTAGTATGCTCCACTTGCTTTGTTGCAAATAACTTTTTTATGTGACTCTTTACCCACCCTTTTGCTACCTCTTTCTCTCCCTCCACTTCCTTGAAATTCAAAGTTTGAAGAACATAGAGGCACCCAATGCTATAGAGATTTTCCAACTTATAATGCTTCAAAATATCAAATTTGAGAATTTTAATGACATTTAAAGTTCCAATGACTATTTGCATTTTCTAAAGACTTTTCACCCTCACTTTGGGTGGCCTTTGCTCTCCCTTTGTGATGTTGCACCATTTGAATGCATTTTCCTCTCTCTTCTCTCCTCTCTATTAGAATTTGTGATGTTAATAGAAAATCTATGGCATGACACGTCATTATACCATGAGACACTTTTATATGATGATACCTTTATGATTCCTTTATCTTGAGACATACACACTAGCCTTTATAATATAGATGTACGTATATGTATATGTATGTACATGTATATGTATATAACGTGGTAAAGAAAATCATGCTCAAGAAAGGAAAAACATGGAAAGGGCATGATATACTTTGGAAGTTTACTTGGAAGGACTTTGAGCCTTGAGATGATTTTAGAGAAATGTTGATGATGATAAAAAAGCACACATCCCACTTTTTAGAAGATTTGCTTCAGTTTGTTTTCAATGAACAATATTTGTTATTTTTTTATAATGATATTTTTGACTTTCTTGCATAAGAAAATAGCAAATCCATTGACCACCATGGAGTGTATGTTGGCAAATTTAGTTATTTTCTCTTGATTGAATTATAGCCCCAAAAATCACGAATTTTGAGTTTTAGTCAAACCAAAGAAATGAAGTGTACAAAGTTTGATTTCTACTCCAACTTGAAATTCTGAAAACCTCCTAAAATCGGATTTTCGATTGCAAGATGAACATTTGGCCTATTACCATAGATTGCTAAATTTATAGTTTTGGAATCACTTGATAGTTTTTTATACCATGATGTCTACACTACAATATACACGTATGGAGTTGTTTTACTTTTTTCCCAAATTTTCACAAAAACTTTTGAAAATGTTTCATGGCTTGTCAAAGAAACATAATTATATTTTCAAGCAATAAGTACAAAAAAACCTTCATTTCAATTTAGTTGTCAAACAGGAGCAAATAGGTAAGTTAGTAACTTTGAAATTTTAAAAAGTCATTGGTAGGCCCATTCTTGGAGGGTTGATACAGAAGAAGATGTGGTGTGTGTGGATTGAAGAGGTACACTTCGAGCGGCGGTTGTTCACCAGAATCGAAGTAAAACCAACAAAGAGGGCAATCTTGCTATACGAACCTGGGCAAGAATGGGTTGGGGTGAACTGGCCAGCGCAAATATTTTTGGCTAAATTTAGCAAAAAAATTACCTCAATTTTGATTGTGCTAAAAGTGTATTGCAAAAAAATCAAAAAAATCAAAAATAGTCAAAATTTCAAAATGTAAAATTGCTTGTGAGATGAGGTGCAATTTCAAAAGTGTCCTAGTAGCTAATGAGATCTTAGATCCAGACACCTTAAGTAGCCAGGAATCACATTTGATATCCCCCCACTTTGCATTCAAGTTAGAAGTCGGGTGCCATTTGCCCTTGGTAGGATCAAAAGGGTAAAATGTGGGTATCCATTTTGGTAACTCTTGATAGCAATTGCAATTGCCAGCTTCATCAAAATTGCAACTTTATTGAACCTTGTTGCTTGATGAGTTTCTGCCCTATTTGTTCTACAAAAGCAAGGGAATTGCAGATTTGGCATCATATCATTTGTATACACAAACATTGGGGATGTGAGATGAAATCAACCCTTGGAGAACTACTATTAGAAGCTATCATTTGCAAGATAAATTTACACTTGCTTCCAATTTTGCTGTATTGCCATTGTTGAGCTATGTATTTTCAATTTATATTGTTAGTTTACACTTTGCATATGTCCAAGTTCAACATGATAATTAAAAAAATAAAACAACTATAGAAGATTGATTTTAGACATCACCAATTCACATAGTTGGAGAATATATAAAAAAAAACTTGATAGTTGCCATTTGTATCTCAATAAGTTGCAAGACATGTAGCTGAAAGTTTCTAGACAAGGAAAAAAATTTAGCCAAAATACTAAACAAAAAGCTAAACTATTGCAACTTGCCCCTCTACAAAATACAAGGTAGGTAGCAATTTATTTGACCTACAATCCACGATTTTGGCAAGTGGAGCTAAAAATGAAAAATGAATTTAAGAGCCCTGGAACTGACCCCTCATGCCCCCTCATTGCCCCCTGCCTGGATGAATGTGGCCTTGAGCTCTATCTATTGCACATCCATGTTTTTGGATAAAGGTGAAAAAGGTTTGGAATTTTACAAACAAGAGCAAAAAAATTTAAAAAAATTCCTACATTGGCATTGGTCAATTGTATCCTTCTTTGTGATTTTAGATTAATTTAGGATTTTTGAATCAAAACATGAATTCAAAATTTTGAAATTCAATCTCCTAATGGTAAATTTCCAAGCTTTTTGAATTTTTGAAATATGGAAAGGCAAAGCTTTATCACACTGACTCCACAACCTCATACAGCAATTGACTAAGCTCTCATTCCCATTCATGGCAATGAGGGGGTGAGTTTATCTTCACCCCTCATTAGTGGGTGTCAAACTTGGCATATTTGCAAGTTTCAGGATAATTCTGTCCGGATTTTTTTGTAAAGTTACGGGGTGGTGGCTGAACCAAATTCTCCAAAGTTATCACCCTTTCAAAACTTCACAAACTACTTGATAAAAAGTTGAGTAAGTCTTCATAACTTATGTATGGGATAATGTCACAAAGATTGATGTGTGATAATAAAGAGAGAGGGTGTGATACTAAAGAGGGAGGGTGTGATACTAAAGAGAGAGGTTATGATATTAAAGAAGGAGGGTGTGACATTAAAGGGGTTAGTGCTATTACTAATCATACTACTAAAATCTCAATTACCTTTGTAATATCACATCCTAACCTCTTTATTATCACAACCTCCCTCTTTAATATCACACCCTCCCTCTTTAATATCACACCCTCCCTCTGTGATGTCACACCCTCCCTCTTTAGTATCACCTCTTGACCATGGATACAATCATTGTGCCCTCTTTAATAACACATCAATCCCAAATACAAGGACCCATAACTTGTTCCCAAACACTAAATTCTTTCCCTTGTCAGGCAGTGCAGGAGGTGGGTCATCAAGTTATCAGGCCTGATAACTGCAAAAAAGCTTCACGTTGTGAAGTGGCCCCACCTGGAATTGTGGGGTGCGAGAAGCGAAGGTTTGACACCCACTATTGCCTTGCTTAGAAGTATGGGGCCAAGAGCTTAGTCAATTGCTTTACGAGGTTGTGAGGCCAGGGTGAAAAAGCTTCGTCTTTTCTTATTTCAAAAACTCAGAAATCTTAGAAATTTATCACTACACTGAATATTGCATTTAGGTTGCCCCAAACTAATTTCTCAACATTTCACATTGTATAAATATTTACTGCTACTACAGTATCTTTCATCAAAAAACACTGCAACAAACCATTTTTAGATAGCCTATCAACAACAATGAAGCAACAAAAAGACAAACTAATGGCTTCCAAATCACAAACCATGTGAAATCTAAATATTTGGTGAGTTGCATGTGCCTCCAAGTGGTCAAGTGATGAGTCATGAGGTAACTTACTGGAGTAAGGCAACCTAAATGCAATATTTAGTGTAGGAGACTAAATTTCAATAACTCTTTCACCCTGACCCAAAACATAGATGTGCAGTGTACAGTGGCCTCAAATAAAGATTGTCGGGCCCTGTTTTTGCATTGAGAGGTCATGTCATGTTTTGACATAAAAATGAGGTCATTTGGCCTCTTTTTTTCTTGTATTTTTTATGTCTCATTCTTACCCCCAATCTCAACCAAGCATACCAAATTTCAACCTCAAAAAACCAAAATCCAAATTTTGATAAATTGTTTTGTGTCACAAATCATGGTTTTACAAGAGAATTGATTGAAAAACATTGATGATGAATTTTGGAGATTTGATTGCCTGGGATATATAGGTAGCATCCATACGCACATCCTTATGCAAATCTTGCATGCTAAAAAATACCCCTTAAGTAAAACAAAATTGATCTCTAAAGGTTTTAGTGTGACCTATGATATGTCCAAATTTTGTAAAATATATATTTTCTTATGATAATCAAATTTTGCTAATTAATTCATACATTGTGACAAGATTATACCTTTGAATATGCTATTGTGTTTCTTTGGTGAAAAGTTAATTAAAAATTAAAAATATATATTTTACAAAATTTGGACATATCAAGGGTCACACTAAACCCTTCAAAGATCAATTTTGTTTTACTTAAGGGGTATTTTTTAGCATGCAAGATTTGCATAAGGATGTGCGTATGGATGCTACCTATATATCCCAGGCAATCAAATCTCCAAAATTCATCATCAATGTTTTTCAATCAATTCTCTTGTAAAACCATGATTTGTGACACAAAACAATTTATCAAAATTTGGATTTTGGCTTTTTGGGGTTGAAATTTGGTATGCTTGGTTGAGATTGGAGGTAAGAATGAGACATAAAAAATACAAGAAAAAAAGAGGCCAATTGACCTCATTTTTATGTCAAAACATGACATGACCTCTCAATGCAGAAACAGGGCCCAACAATCTTTATTCGAGGCTACTATACAATGGCCTCCAATAAGTCTTCAGGTTTTTCAAAACCAAGTCATCCTGCTCTTTGTTTATTTTTCAACTAGCTTCTAACTAGTTTTTCACCAAGTAAACTAAACATCATGTGCAAAGGTACAAACTTAGTCACAATGTATGAATCAAATAGTAAAATTTGAATGTCATAGAGAAATATCAAATTTACAAAATTAGGGCGTACTACAAATCCCATTGAATTCTTTGTTGATCAAGTTTCTGTTACTTAAGGGGGTCCTTTTTAGCATAGATGATGTGAGTGTAGATGTTTCCTATGTACTCATGCAATCAAATTTCAAAAATTCATCACGAATATTTTCAATTGATTATCATGTAAAACCATGAATTTAATACAAAACAATCCACCAAAAATAGGTTTTGATTTTGAGGAAGATTTAAAAACAAAAAAATACCAATTATGTTCCGTATTAAGAAAGTTATTTAAATGACAAAATAAAATGTATGAGGACTTGTTGGAAGGCACTGTACTGTACAGAGCCGAGACCCTATTCATCTAGGCCGGGGCAATGAGGGGGTCACCCTAGTATGGTCAGAGGACACGCCGTTTTGTGGGGCCAGGGTGGAAATTCTCAGCGTCTTTTACAAACCAAGGTAAAAAGGGCGCCCCTACATTGGAGTTGGTCAGTTTTGTTCTCCGTGGGAGTTCTAAGCTGGGTCTCTGAATCTAAATGGGAATTTGTATTTCTCAAATTCAATCTTCTGAAGGTAAATTACTAAAAACTTCTTCACGGGTGAAAGAGCCGAGATTTTCCACCGTGGCCCCATAAAATGTCATGCCATCTAAGGTAATCGCACCCATACTTGAGCGTTCAAGGGTTTAGGGTACTTCAGAGTCTCGGAAAATTCAGGATTTTTTTTAGGATTAGTCTTTCAACAAGCTGCCATGAAACGTAATTTTTGTGAAAAAAAGTATTGTAAATTATTTTATATTAAAGGGCAAAATTGCAGCTCATAAGTCCCTATTAGCATCTCTAAACTACCTTTGAAGTTGCTTTGATGTGTTCCTATACATGTGCTTGACTGTCTCAATCCCAACCATCTCATAGCAATTTAGAAATTGACATGTGGCAAGATTTTCTTGTGCAAGAGACATTCAGTGCTCCACTTTGGGTTCACAATGAGTGGTGAACACCTCAAAAGTAGGGCTCCACTTTGGGGACTGCTCATGTATGGGTGTTGTTACCTTAACCCCTGAGCGCCCCAGCGCCCCATATATCGCCTCCTACTATTTTCAATCCCTGTTGTGAGGGACTAGATCTAACTTTTTGGTCTTACTTTACACTACAATTATGAAGGCATTCCAATTGTCCATGCCAATGGAGTAATGGCAAGGAAAGTCAAATGTTGTACAAGTGCTACAATAGATTTGATTGGGTGAAAACATCATATGGGGAGTGGTGGCACCGTACGGGGCATGCTGGCAAGCAAGGTAAAATAGACTACAACCGGTCAATATCCCTTACAAGCTTCCTTGTGTAAGCTTTGTGGTAGCGGGAAAGTTGTCAGCAAGGGTTCAAGCATGTTCTAGACCCTTATTATGGCAACCGTCACCAATTGTGCAGGTCATTGTTTTCTGTGCAATAGACATTTGAAGCCCTAAAACTTGACATAAAAAGAAGTGCAATCTTCAATAATTTACAAGTGTGTGCGTTCACATCTAATCTTGCTACTCGCAAAATTTGAGATGAATCTGGGGCTTATAGAATTTTGTAAAAATCATCAAATAGCAACTACCGACCAAAAATTGAGGTTTTGTCATCACATGTTGTTTGATCAAATGTTATAATCCCCCATCTCCCACGGTGAATTGTTCCCAAAATTTACAAACCATTTTCTAAGTATGTGCTCCACTACCTTCAATGGTCACTTTTTTTGGATCATCCGATTGACCCAGATACAATACATCAAAGTGGTCGGTCTCCAAAAACCCTGATTTTCGTGAAAACGGCCTGGGCGCTCAGGAGTTAACCCCAGCCCAGCCGGGCAAGAAGCAGGGCACGTCACCATGAGCTGTAAAAGTGTACCGCAACTGGATCTTCTGCGACGGGTACCGATAGGATTAATGACGAAAGCTCTGAATCAGCACGCACTTAACTTATTTAGCAGCATGGAATCCTTTTGATATGGTCGTAGCCTTCTGGGTCTGAGTCCGACTGCCCGAGGAGGGTGACATGCGAGTACATAGACAGGCACGGCTGAGGAGGGCCAAGCCCTGCGCAGTGCGCACCCCCTGCATAAACCTGCACCCCAATAATCATCCTGGTAGTTAGAGCCATTACATCACAAAATATGGTCTGATTCTGGGAGCAGGACTAGAACTGCCGAAAGTCCAGTTTCACCACAGTGAGTGCCCGCCACCGGTACCACCCAGTGCCTGTGCCCTGTACCCTCCACGGTTACGGACCCTCCTGGTCCTGCTCTTGGCAGTTCGCACCTTTTTGTAGCTACAGAATTGGGTTAGAAATGGTTTTGTTGAATTTAGCCATATTTATGATGACCGGTGGAACAAAGGATTTTGGAGTAGGAAAACCAGTTGATGAACTTTGACAAAAATAGTGTTAAGTTAGGAAGAGGAAATTAAAAATAGGGAAATTTTTATGGATACCCTGATGTTTGTAATTATTTCATGCGTACCCTTGCTTTTTCAGAAATTTCAAAGATATCCTTGGACCAAAATTTTCAAGCATATTTTTTGTTGAGCATGCCACTTTCTTTCTTCTTTGTGCGCACGCATAATTTCATAGGTACCGTTGCTTTTTCAGAAATTTCACAGATACCCTTGGACCAAAATTTTCAAGCGTTTTTTTTGTTGAGCATGCCACTTTCCTTCTTCCTTGTGCGCACGCATAACAAGATAGAAGTAGTGTGTGCACAAAGGGAGAAGGGAGTGGTATGCACAACAAGAAAAAAAAATGCTTGAAAATTTTGGTCCAAGGGTATTTGTGAAATTTTTGAAAAAGCAACGGTGTCTTTGAAATTATTGCAAACTTCAAGGGCATCCATGAAATTTTCCCTTAAAAAATTTGGTATCAATTTGAAAGCTCCAATTGTAACAAAGATTTTTCAAAGTCCAAAATCATCAAAAATGTATAGTTGTGCGTAGGAGATGCTAAAGAAGATGCCTAATGAAGTCTTTAGTGTGCTCATACGCTCATAATACTAACTCAAAGAGTTCTAAAAATAGTGAGATGGGGCACTCAAAACTGTCATGCCAATCACCCAAAACCATCACTTTGTCACCCATAACCAATTTTTTTTTAATTGTCAATCACTAACATCACTAACACAAGTAGGTATTGGGGATGGGGACACTCACGGAGAGGGATGTTCCTACCTTATACCATATTTGCCAATGTGGCTACATTTGGCAACTACTCTACCAATTTTCTTAGGGACCTTCCTCAAAAAGAATCTAAGAAAACAAAGATTAGTTGTGAATAATTTAAACATTTTAACCCCTAAAGGTCCAACTGTCCCCTTGAGGGACAAATGGATTTTGGGCATGTACCTATAGCTAAACTAGTTTGTTTGATTTTTTGAAACTTTATTGAAGGTGGGGGATTCCAAAACCTACCTAAGTGTCTAATTTTTTCTTCATTCCAACATTCAATGAGAAGTTATCAAGATTTTTCTGAAACTAGCTAAGAAGGGGCAGTTTGAGCAAGACCTCTTTTTTGCAAGTGGGTGTTGACTCCAAAGGGGTTAGCCCTTGTGGGCACAAGGTGCGAACAGTGGGCACAAGGTGTGGGTAGTGGATACTTGGGCAAAAGGGAGTGAAGTAGAAGGTGCCCATCTTGGGGGACTCCCAAATCTCCATTCCTTTTGCCCCTTGTGAAATTTGGTGCTTTAATTTTTGAGCGGTTTGAGTATTTGTTTTGTGGTTATTTTTTTCCCTAGTTGTAGGTGGCTAAGAGTCCTAAGACTTTTTGATTTTCTCCATTTCAATCAATGTGATTTGAACTTTGAATTTTACATAAAGCCTTAAATTTTGCTTGGTAAATTTGCAAATTTTAGGACCTTTTGGCATTCAAAGAACTTTTGAAGTATGTTGTATACCACTGACTAATCTAAAAATTCTCCAACATATACCTAACTTGGTCTTTTACATGGATAAAATAAACCTCAACTTTGCGTAGAGCATTTTTTTTTGCTATAAGAGTAGTCAAATATTTTTGAAATTTTTAGGCAGCAAGGAAAAAATCTTTTTTTCATCACTTCAAATGTTGATAGAGACTTGGACAGAAAGTTGTAGTCGTTTTTTTAAAACATTTCACATAAAAATTACTTTACCAAATCTAAAACTAATTACATATTTGAAAAGCTTAGAAAGAGGAGAATTTTTTGTTAAAGTTTGTTGTAAATATAATTGGGAGAAGTGTCAGAAAAAATATTTGAAGAAAAACCCAATTATGATTTAAATGCTTTTAAAATCACTACAAGTTTGTCAACAATTTACCACTAGTATATTCTTGATCTATTCTCAATGTACAACAAGCTTGCTTGAGTTGAGACAATTTCAAGTTCTAAAAGGTGGTTAAAAATCACAAAGATGTTGATGATGTTGGTAAAGGTTGATAAATACGGCATACTTATTTGTGCAAAATCGCGTTTGGCATGGATTAAAAGCATGAAATAAGGATAACCTACTTTCAAATTCTAATACATTTTGCCCCCCTTAGCAAGCTTTCCAAATATGTAATTACTTTTAAATGAAAAATGAATGTGTAGGAGGGGTTTAAAAAAGGACTACAACTTTATGTCCAGGTCTCTGTCTCACTCTCCTCCATTTAAAATGAGCTCACTTTATTTCCACAAGTACCTTTCATAGTCTAGGCCAAGTTCCTACGGCTACATCTTCAAAAAATAACTTTTTTTGTACCTTTCTACCCATTCTCCTAAAGGTGGCAGTTTTTAGTGACTTTTACAAAAAAAGGCTTGGGCCCTTAGGGTTTAAAAGCCACAAAAATGTAGGTGGAAGTTGATGAATATTGCATATTTATTTGTACAAAATTGCACTTGGAATGGGTTTAAAGCATGGATCAGTAATAGTCTAATATTCAAATTTTGATAAATTTTGTCCCCTTTTCAAAAATAAATAAATATGTAATTAATTTTAGATTTGGTGAGGAATTGATTGCATGGAAAGGATTTGAGTGAGGAATGGATCTTCTTGTCTCCAAGTTTGTATACTTTAGATGTCATAAATAGAAGAAAGTTGCAACTACAAATGCTCTAGGTTTTAGCTTAACCCCTGAAGGGCCCTTGGGCTCTAGAGATACAGTACCAAATATGGTTGCAAGCCATATTCAGAAGTTTGAATTAGTTAAAAATTAAGTGTTATAACCATACATATTGAAGGGTTGTATGATGGTGGGTGCATAATTTTTTTTGGAAAGCCCTCAAAGCAACTCAAATATGTCTATACATATGGCCGTACATACTGCCGCAAAGGGTTTTTGGACCATTCAAGGGTTAATACTCTCAAACATCTTAATGCTTTCTACCTTGGTTTTTTTCCTATTGAAAAAAAAAATTTCAAATAAAAGTTCATATTTAAAATAAATAAGTGATGCTTTATAGTGGGCCAATCTAGATTGGATTTCAATGCAAGTTTCAAGGGGAAATTACAAATAGGGGCATGGAAATGAAAAAATATTACAAATAGGGCACAATTTCAAAACAATTTCTAATTTTTTGTAATTGTTTTTGGGTTTGGACACTGGTTGATTTAGATACATCACGTTAAATGTTAACTAACTTCCAAAAAATCTAGAAGTTTCTTCAAAAATTACCATCCCTTTTACTAAAATTTCTTTATTTAGACTTGCTTTGGAGAAGCAGGACCGAGGGCCCTTTTGGGGGACATTTGGGATTTTGGGCATGTACCTATGGCTACAGTACTTTGCTTGATTTTTTGAAACTTTTATTGAAGGTGAGGAATTCATAGATTTACGTGGGAATGTAATTTTTTCTTCATTCCAACAATTATTAAAGAAGTTAAAAATTAATTTCTGGAAAAAGCTGCTCCCCGGGCAGCCAAAAACTTTTTTTTAAATTTCATTTTTTTCAAATAAAGATCTAAAATAGGTTCTTTGGACTTATATAGATGTGGGGAGCTTTGAATCATTCAATTCTAATAAATGAAATGAAAGTTATGAGAAATTTTAGTTTGCGGGTAGGTGTGGTTTAGAGCTCTAAACCACACCTACCCGCAAACTAAAATTTCTCATAACTTTCATTTCATTTATTAGAATTGAATGATTCAAAGCTCCCCACATCTATATAAGTCCAAAGAACCTATTTTAGATCTTTATTTGAAAAAAATGAAATTTAAAAAAAAGTTTTTGGCTGCCCGGGGAGCAGCTTTTTCCAGAAATTAATTTTTAACTTCTTTAATAATTGTTGGAATGAAGAAAAAATTACATTCCCACGTAAATCTATGAATTCCTCACCTTCAATAAAAGTTTCAAAAAATCAAGCAAAGTACTGTAGCCATAGGTACATGCCCAAAATCCCAAATGTCCCCCAAACTGACAATGGTCCTTCAGGGGTTAAGTCTTTGAAATCTAACTAACATTTAATGAGATGTATCTAAATCAATAAATTTTCAAACCAAAAAAATTTACAAAAATTTACTAAATATTTTGAAATTGTGCCCCTATTTGTAATTATATTGAAATTGGGCCTTTATTTGTAATTATTTTGAAGTTGTGTCCCTATTTGTAAAAAATTCATTTTCATGCCCTTATTTGTAATTTGCCCAAGTTTCAATCTAATTGAGATCCAGTTTCAAATCTAAATCCAAATCATATTCAGATTTGGATGTAAAGTGGACACATCAAAGGGTCTTGTAAACTATCAAGGGACATCAAAAAGATGTCAATCAACACGCCCTACCAAGGGACATGGTTCACTTACTTTTGTACCACGGATAATTGACTACATTCCTACATTACACCCCAAATTTTCAGAATTTTTTGTTATCAAACCGCTTATAGTGGGTCCACAGTAGTGACCCCAGATGCGTAAAGAGGCCTTTTACATACCAAGGGACATGCTAGTTTACCAAAGATACCAAGAAGTGTACTTTTCAATTATCTATCTATATGAAAAAATGCCCACTTTTCCTAGTGTATTTTATGTTTGTTGGTTTGTGTGTCCGGTTTGATAATTAGTGATTGGCCAAGGGGCAAGGTGAAAGGACAATGACATGGGTGTTGGGTGTGAAAGGGCAAACCCATTGGACTTTTTTCCAACTTGGAATTGAAATTCAACTACAAAGAGGTGGGGAGGGAGAGATGAAGAGACAAATTGATTTGAAATCCAAACTCAAACAATAAGGAGGTAAATGAAAGGGCATGTTTGTAATTGTTTAAATTTAATTGTGCCTCATTGGATATTTTTTAATTTAATTTTAGAAAATATCAGATTTCTTTGTATTCTTTTTATGAATGGCATATATTTCTTTTTACTAAATTAACTTCAAACAAACATTGTAATTTGCTCAGATTATTAGAAAATTTATATTAGAATTATTTAATTTTAGTTATTTAAATTAATTTAACTCCAATCTTTTCTTTTAAATGAAATTTTTACTAAAAATTTCAAGTTGAATTTCTCCAAAAAATGCTAAATGGGGTTGCAAACTCATGTACTTATGCTAAATGGAAATATCACATTTACCTCTACTATGCTAAATGGGGCTACCTCCTTCTTTAATAAATTTTTTTTCTTTTGTTTTTTCAAAATTCCTCAGCTTGAATCCCACACCACCATGATAGACAAGTCATGAGACCATTTTGCAATAGCAAAATGGGATCAAGACTCGTCTATCTATACAAAAAATGCCCACTTTTCCTAATGTATTTTATGTTTGTTGGTTTGTGTGACCGGTTTGATAATTTGTGATTGGCCAAGGGCCAAGGGGCATTAAGGAAATGAAAAGACATTTTTAATGAACTTTATTGGATAGCTCTTAATTTGTATTTTAAATTGAGTACAAAGGGGTAGGGAGGGAGATGAAAAGTCAATTTAATTTCACCCCTTTGAATACTTTTAAAACCTAAATCTAAATTTTAAATTGAAAGAGGTGTAGATTGACATGAAAAGACATATTTAATTGATAAGCCCCATTGCACAATTCTTAATTTGAACTTTAAATTCAAAATTTAAAAACTTGGAGATAAATGGAAGGACATGTTTGAATTTATTTAAAATTTAAAGTGCCTCATTAGATGTTTTGTATTTTTATCTCAAAAAATTTGAATTTCTTTTATGAATAGCATTTTTTTAATTACTAAATTTATTACTAAATTAAATTCAAATGATCAAGAAAAATTATAATAGAATTCTTCATTTCAATTTATTTAAATGGAACTATTTGAATTTACTCTAATACCATTCTAATTTGAAAATCTACATTTTTACTAAAAATTTCATGTTAAATTTCTACAAAAAAATGCTAAATGGAACTACTCAACCTATGCTAAATGGAAACACCACATTACCTCTACTATGTTAAATGGGGCTACCTCCTTCTTTTAATAAATTTTTCTCCTTTTTGTTTTTCAAAATCCCCCAACTTGAATCCCACACCACCATGATAGACGAGTCACGAGACCATTTTGCGGTAGCAAAATGGGATTAGGACTCGTTCTATCATAAAGAAATGAAATGATGCTAATGAGTCTACCATTAGAGGAGTGCTCAATCTATGTCAAGGAGTGGATTGCAATCAATATTCTATGTAGTGAATTATTGAATAACAAATTTGCCAAAAAGTGGACAATTATTCTTCAAAATAGTGGACTATTAGTTTGCAAAGAAACGGGAAGTCAATCTCAAATGAGTGGAAAATCAATTTGCTAAGGAGTGGATTGTTGGACAACAAATCTCAAAAAGAGCATGCAATCAATCAATAGCAATAGGAAATTAATATACTAAAGAGTGAATAATTGAAGGGTTTTTGTAATATGACATGGGTTTTGTCTTTGCAATAACGAAATAATTGTTATTTTCACCCAAAGCGGTTTGTCTATATTTATATGAAATAAAGATGATTTTGATTTTGTGAGTACGTAATTATTTCACTAATCATTATTTACTCATTGTGAACAAAATGTCATGTCCCTTCAACTTTAAAGGGACAATAAAGTGGAAATGGTTTAATTTTTACAATATTCACCGTGAATGGAAGTAGATGTGTAACAATTTTTAATTAAATAATTAACGGTTCAAGGTACCAACAAGTCAAAACCCTTTCAACATTGGTGTTTTATTAGTGAACTTTTTGTCAAAGCTCTTATTCATTTTGCGGAAATTTTGTTATTTTTTTTCTTGACATTTTGTGGAAATTTGATTTTTGTATTTTTCAATTAAAAAAAAACAAAACCCATGTCATACTACGGTAGTCTAAAATGGAATGTGCAATTACTTTGCCAAGGAGTAGATTGTTGAACAACTACTAATAACTTTAGAGCAAAATTAGCTCTAATAATTATCTCAAAGAACTTTTAACCCTTAAAGGATGGATGGATCACCGTGGCTTGCCCTGCTTGTAGCATTCTACAGTGTTTTGCACATGGGCACCAATAGTATTGCTTCAAAAAGTTGGAAAAGTCAACAGTGCATGGTGCCCCTCATGAAAATTGCAAGAAGGACAGCTTGGGAGCTAACACCATGTATCATAATTTGGGTTACAAAATAAAATGAATGTATCTCAAGAGGTAAATTTTTGCTTTCCATGATGCACTACGCTTTTATGATCACCTTTGGAAAAAAATCAGATCAAAATCGGTATCTTTCTGGGATATAGAGTTTTTTTTTGGAGGCAACGGATGTTTTTTGTGCGTGCCAACGTTTAGGGGTTAAATTGTATAACCTTCAACATGACTTTTAATTGATTTACTTTTCACAATTTGATCTCTCAAAACTCATTTGTTGAGACAGCTTTTTTGAACTAGAAAAGAGATACTTAGAAAACTTGATGAAATATTAATAAACTAGTGTACCCTTGTACCCGCCGTTTTGGTGGAGGGCCATCACGGGAGAGGGTCCTTGCAAAAATATTAACATGACCTTTCTCATAATCACCTTCTTTAGGCTTCTTCTCCTTTCTGTTACAACAAGCTTACTTGTACTATGCTTACCTACGCGCTTTGCCTCCTTCTCTAGGCGTCCACCCCCTATTCCTGTGTATACCCCATCTCCAAGGACAACCATAACCGCCACATAACCATAAAAATAAGAATAACCGCATTTAATCTTCTTGTAGCAACACCCAACTACCCAACTAATGAAACCAAGCCTATTATTAGTATAGATAGAACAATAGTAAAAAAACATGTGTGTTTTAGTTCAAAGAACTATTCTTACCAATAATTGATTTACACTCAAGCTTAAAAGAGCAATTTTGAATTATCATAGTGCAAAGTCTATAGAACATTTGTGAAAAAATCATTTTAAAAGCTTGTACATTCAAACATTATTCAACTAGGACAAAACCAAGGAGATTTGATGCACAAAAAATACAATATTTGGAAACAAAGGACAATACACAATATGTTCATCATCCAAATAAAAAATGCAAAGTCCATCTTGAGGAGAGTGGGAACAACATAAAAATACTTGGAATCATCATTAGTGTAAGTGCACTTGTGGTGTATTTAGCTACTTCTAGACTATTATGTAATTATGGACTTTGTGTTTATGAACATCTTAAAAACCTCTCCATACTTTGTGTGTCTACTTTGGTTTGGATACATCTCCCAATGTTTTATAAATACCTATCATTGTTTTTGAATTGTTACATATGGATTATGCACAATCCACACTTAATTAAGTTTGAAGAGGCTATTCAATGTAAGCTTTAACACATAGTAGGCAATATCACCATCTACTACGGTATGTTCTTCCATCAACTCATAGAACTATTTGCATGCATGTGATGAGGCATTCACATTCTTTTAGATTTAAATTCAAGTTTACAATTTTACATATTGAAAGTCAAGTGCAATAACATGGCTAAGTAGGAGCAAAAATCCTCTTTGGGAATTTTCATGTGGAAATGTAAATTTTTGACCATACTCTACCAAAATACAATCATAGTTGAAATTCCTTAAGTTTTTTTTATCACATCTTGTTAAGATAATAGAACTTTATATAGATAGTAGAACTTTATAGATACAAGTTGCCTCTTCTGCTCTTTTTGTTGTCTCACCTACTTCTTCTCTCTTTTTGCAATTTTTTACATTCTCTTTCCCTCTTCATTCTATTTTCACATTTTTGGTGATTGAAAAACACCTAATGCTATATAAAATGGATAGATAAATGGTTGAAAATATTTTAAAAATATTTGTTGTTTATAAAACTTTGGAGGTTTGATTTGGCCAAATACATAGGACATAGATGATTATTTTGAATTTGAGGTAGAAGGGATTAATTACTAAGTTCAGAGGTCTAGCTTTTCAAGTATACCATCATTTTTCAATGAAAAATTACCAAACATGTTCATAATAATAAGCAAAGAGGACTTGCTTGAGAGATCATGTTGTTAAATGAAACAAGAGAGCATATAATTGCTATTGAGCATCACTTGCTAGGACAATTTCACAATCTTTGGGATGTTGGTTCAACATTCTTTGTAAAAGGTTAGTTCAATTTCCTAGTTCAAGGATTCATAATTTGGAGTTGGTTTAACATTATTGGTTCAAGGCTTGTTCAATATTTGTAATTCAAGGTTGGTACAACATTCCTTGTTCAAGGCTTGTTCAAATATCATGATTCAAGGCTCAACTCATTTATATATAGGGAAAATATCAAAACTGCCCCTCAGTTCTTTCAAAATATCAAATATACCCCTATATTATCTGAAATATAAAAATTACCCCTACTTTTGTGTCAAAATATCAATTATACCCTTTGTTGTCTTTGAAAACATCTAATATCTTTACTATTTTGTACTTCTTTAGAACAATTTTTTGTAAATATTGGGATGCCAATGAAAATTACAAAATCTAGATGCAAATTGCCTATAAGTCAAATCTTGGAGGCAAGTTTAATATAGGGTTTTTGCATTTAAGTTTATTATGGCCATGTATTGACTAATCTTTCTCACTGCCTTTGGTGCAAATGTGACTTACAAAAATTTTAGTAAAAAGGCATAACAAAATTAAGAATATTAGATGTTTTTGAAGATAACTAGGGGTATAATTGATATTTTGACAAAAAACCAGGGATAATTTTGATATTTCAGATAATATAGGGGTATATTTGATATTTTGAAAGAATGGGTTAGTTGAATAATCTTTAGTAGCTTTCCAAATAGATTTACTTAATTTGAGTACCCTTAGTTAGTGATTGAGCACTTTTAAATAGGTTGATTAAAACCCTTTGAATAGGTTGAAGCATCCATGGAAAAATTGCTTAAGCATCCTTTGATTGGCTTAGATAGGTTGATTGAAACTCCCTCTCATAGTATTTGAGCCTCCCTTGATAAACTCTTTGGATATTCTTGTTGATAGCCCCTTGTTAGGTTGGTTGAAAATAGATCACAAGTCCAATAGGTTGGTTGAAACTAGCAGTTTTAAGTAGGTTGGTTCAAGCAAGTGGCCTTTAGAATTGATTGAACCACCTCTAGATAGATTGATTGAGTGTGAGTAAATATTTAGTTTTATTGGGTACTCTTTAACCCCTAAATGCCCAGGCAACCAGATTTGGGTCGCAACAAAACTTTCAAGATGAATGAAACCTTATCAAATCACCATTTTCAGTATTTGTTTTTCAATATAAGTTGGGTTTGAAGTCTATTTTCAACATCAAAATTCTGATTTTGAAAATGAAAATTGATGATTTTTCTACTCAAGAATTTGTACAAAGGTATACATTGCAATCTTGAGTTTTCTAGTGTTGGAAGATCTTGAAAATGAGCCTCAAATACACTAGAGCTCGGAGAAAAAATCACCTTAGATATCCATTTAAAAAATATAGGAGTAGATTTTGAAAGCCATAAATTGATTAAAGTTAAACATGTAATGACCACCTCATATTTTTTTGGTAACCAACTCTTTAGATTTGACATGTAAGATGAGGATTAGAGAACTATAAGTCACTTTTGCAATTTTAACACCCTCATGTTCAAACATTATAATCTTTCAAACTATAAGTGATATTGTTGTGTTTTCTTTTCCCATTTAATCTCTAACATGTTCAGTTAAAATTTCTATGGTTACAATTTTAAAAAACTTGATGAAATTTTTGAAAAGGTTGGTTGATTGTTCTGATTTACGGAAATTCCAAGAAGCTCAGATAGGGCTTGGGCATTTAGGGGTTAATAGGCCTTGGATACATTAATATATCACCATTTACCAAGCTGTGAAACATTGGTGAATCACAATTTGGTAGACCCTTGGTGATTAAACATAAAATAATAGGAACTAGAAGCAACATTCTAAGGTCCTTAATTTGGTTATTAATAGAGACTTTAATGGAAAGTTTTATATTCTAAAGTCTTCAATTTCATCCAAATCAATCCAAAATTTGTCCAATGTTGTCAATAACAACATAAACACCATAGTCATTAAATTGGGAAAACCAAATTCCCAAGTTGTATCGTAATGGTTGGTATAAGTTAGTCAACTTAATCCCAAAATGTCACAGAATTCCCAATTTAATGCATACAAAGTTCATACGTTTTCTTCAAAGTATTATCAATTGAATTTTAAAAAAAAACATTCTTTGTATTTAGCATTTAAGATCATAATAAAATAAACGCCTACAAGCTCAATGCTATTCATTTTAATGTTTGATTAAAAATTAGAAGTCATTTATTTATTTTGAAAAAAATAAGTCTACAAAAATAAAAATTATGATGGGTATGTTTTTTCCATACTTTCCAAATATTTTGACGGCTGTGATAAAAATTCCATGAAAACCCTTCAAAAAGCATAAGTTACTTCTTGAATGGCTCTTCGTATCTACAAGTGCCCTACTAGGTGGTATAAAATTCTCTGGTTGAAACATTTTTATTACTTTTTAAAACATTAAATGTTTTCATTCAATTTTTTTAGGAAATTTATATTGTCCAAACATTAAGTAATTAGCACAAGAATCTAAAAATATATAAATAGATGAGAAAATTAAAATTTTAAGTATGCATGAGTTCTTATTTGATTTCTTCACTGTTTGAGTTTTGAACACTTTGTTCTTTACGAGATTAAAGTGATAATACAAGGGAAGTTCTTAGACAAAATGATGCTCATTTTGAGTTTTGTTTAGTAATAGAAATGCATGTAGTGTATTGAGGTTTACGACAATCAATGTCACATCCAAACAGATCCTTATCAAAAAATATCCCTATAGGTATCAACCCAATACATATCATCAAAGTCACATTATTGTCAATACCAAATCTAAACATGTCCAAATGAGGTAATTTCAACAAATTCAATAGCACTCAAGAGCGCAAACCTCTAGAATTAGGTACTTCTACCTTAGGGCCTATTCAATATGCTTACCAATTTCTTTAGGTTACTCTACGTACTTTGGGTAAGTATGAATTTGCAATCATTAGAAACATAACAAATTGTGGTTTAAACTGTTATGATTACCAAGTTTGATTATCAAGTTTTCCATCAAACTTGTGAGTGTCATAAATTATAAATTCCTTAGAAATCTTGCTTTGAATACTCCATGTCATGGTGGGACTTCCAAAAACTGCCCTTGCTTCCAAATACACCCATTAGAGCATCATCACCCGGCCCCAAAATCGGCCCCAAAACAAATGACATCTTTGGTTTGGCTTGCAAAACTGCCCTAGTGGGTTTGCATTCTAGATGACCTCTTTGTTGGGTTGGCTTGCAAACAAGACCTAACTTGCAAAACATGATGTGTTTGCAAGCTTGCAAATGGCCTCCAAAACAAGAGAAGACAAGATGTTTTCCACTCGGGAATAGCTCAACGTAAAGATATCTCAAGTTTAAGGTGTTTTTTGTGAAGTTGGTGGAGATCATGGTGGTTCCTCCAACTTGGCCTTCACCATTTGCAAGCCTTTTGTGGCATGCTTTATTGGGACCGGGTGGTGATGCTCTTAGGACATTTCCACTACATTTTTGCAACATCAAACGCGATCAAAGGATTCATGGGCTACCATGCAGGCCACTTCAAGTATCAACTCCACCCTTTCAAGAGCTCTTCCACTGTGCACTCACACTACTTTGTCGTTTCTTCTCTCTAGCACCGAGAAAGGAAACGAGCAGGTACAAGCCTCAACCTATTAGGGGGTTTCATATATCTCAAAAAAAAGACAAACAAATGGTTGTAAACGAGTATCAAACGCGACCAAAGAATTCATGGGCTACCACGCAGGCCACTTCAAGTATCAACTCCACCCTTTCAAGAGCTCTTCCACTGTGCACTCACACTACTTTGTCGTTTCTTCTCTCTAGCACCGAGAAAAGAAACGAGCAAGTACAAGCCTCAACCTATTAGGGGGTTTCATATATCTCAAAAAAAAGACAAACGAATGGTTGTAAACGAGTTTTTGTTCATTGGTAAATACGCAATGACAACCTCCGGGAGGTCGTCATGGCTCGTTCATAGAGTGACTTGCCCAAGTTTTTCACGAATCTTATTCACGTGAACAATTTTGGTGTTGAACGGCATATTTGAAACCCCCTATTTAAGTCCTCCAGTGAATTGTAACATGAATGCAAAAGACCTAAAGAGTGGCATGGATGGGAGCTTGTAGCGTTACCCAGAAACTCGGAAAAGGTTTTGGCTTGGATGCGGTGCAGCTCAGAAGTTCTCCCTTCACGCGACAATTGCGTGTTTGCGTCCGTTGTTGCGTTCGCAATGGCAATGCTCTTAGGCATATCTAACGAGACGAGGCAACATCAGATTCTATTTCAAAACAATAGCGAGCATCTTAGGTAAGGAGAGCTTTTACAGTGCTTTCCTGAAACAATATTTTGTAACATTAAAGGCTTACACTTACTTCCACAATGCTCTAAATATAGTTCAAACAAAGTAATTTAAATGCAATTTCGGTTCATTTTGTTTGAGGGATCGACTTTTGCTTTATGGACACCCCAAATTTGAGGATTGAACTTCGGCCTTGGCAGTGGTCATGAAATAGAACTTGGATTCCTTTTGTCACAATCCTGAGCTTCACCGTGGTCCTTGGAAAGGCACATCCTCAATCGTATAGCTTGAGTCTACGTTTACAATGGAGAAGGGTGAGCAGTCCCAACTGCTGTACAATACAATGTAATGAACAGGACAAAGCTGCAAGCACCTCAGAAAGCTGTTGCAACAAAAACCACATAACAGCAAAAAAACATAAGGTACTTCCAACATAAGATTACAAAGCACCAAAAAGATAAGCATGATCGTTACAGAGCTCCAAGAGGCACAATCCATTATAAACAAAAAGAGCCATCTAAGAGGAGCCTCAATGGCAAGAAGGTGTGTGGACGCGGTAAAAGGCCTTCGGTGTTGGGATGCCGGGCTCCTTACAAGCGGTGGTTGCCGTTCCATTGAGTCAAGCGGTGGTTGCCGTTCCATTGAGTCCCTTGTTTCCCCAAACCCCGCTGCCACTCCTCCATGTTACCGTTACAGCGCCTACTCTAACCCACCCTAGTTCTCAGCAGCGCTTGCAGCACTCAAATCCACGCTCAGATCCAGCACCTGCATATCATCCATTAATTTTGGAACAGAACAGCACAATGAACAAACATGACTACCAAACAAGCAAAACCATACATAGTATCCAATCGTGAAAGCCATTATAAATGAGTAATCGCTCCTCATGCCAGAAAACTCATAACTTGTTTGTACCGCGCCTAATACTGCACATAAGGTAGGAGGCTCGTGAATGGACCATCTAAGGGAAAGTGCGCTTTTGTGGGAAAATCAAGGCAACTTTGTAAAATGGAAATATTTTTGGTAAAAAGCCAAAGAAGTGACATTTCTATGGCCATTTAATTTGGAATTTTCTGAGTTGGTATGAATTAACTACAATTTATTGAAGCAAAAGGTACATAGGTAGCTATTCTTGATCATAGGTGGTAGCATTCATGATGCAAAGGCCGCTTGTAAATGGAGCACATGAGTCCTAAAAGCAACCACTACAAAGTCAAGAATGCTCCAATAAGGCTCTTAAAGCGTGCAAGCACCCATTCCATATTCTAATACTCAAATCATGATTGAGAACAAGTTCTCATTTATTTTAGTATGACATATATCTATATTTTACTGAAAGACAAATCAGAACTCAATTATGACCAATAAGCACACTCAAGAGTGGCTCATGTCACTCTCTAAAACGGTACTTACTCAAGTACAATTTCTGAACATAGAAAATGTGACCCATTTAAAAACCCCATTTAAAAACCTTTGCGCACTGTTTTTGTGACCCCACATGGTCGGTTCAAAATGCCTGGTTCGAATTAGAGCCTCCTACCTTAGCTGAACGCATGAAAATCTTTTTTCTCTTACCAAAAAGTCACAATAAAAACAATTCTGGTCTCGTAAAAACGCTCAGTTTGCTAAAGCAGAAAGTCCCCACACCATGCCCTTGATTCAATCCACAATATCAATATGTACAAAAGACCGACCACGTATGCATCACGGCAGCTACTATATCTTTACATACACTGACTTGCGTATACACTTGTGCTACTTATAAGCAAACAATACTTGTGCTATTTGTAAGGTGCTCAAAAAAACCAACCTTTCCTGTGATACGTGCATACATTGCAAGTACATCTTGAACAGTTGTCTCAAAGTGTGTGGTTGGATCATAGCTCTACACAATCCATATAAAATCCTGGTGTAAAATAAGAAAGGAAAAAAGGCAAAGTATAAAACTTGGTAGATCTTTCATAGTGATCTTACATACAAAAGCCTGCCCACAGAAAACACTGCCAATAGTGGTCAAGAATAGGAGAAACAGTACCTTTGAGATAAAGCAATTGTCCAGAGACGAGTCGTTGACAGGCTCATACATGTCGTGAATGTCCATGATCTTCTCATCAATTTGTCCAAGCAGTGCAAGCCCCGGTTCAAGCTCAGCCTCCGGAGTAGTGGTTTCCACTTCTGCAGAAACAAATGCTATGTACTTGCCTCGTGGTGCCACGTTGTGAGAGTGGGAGCAGCAGAACACATACCTGCCAACAAATAACACGTCATTCGAAGTTTTATCAACAGCAACTCGTCTATTTCTAGATATTTCTACTCTGTTTCTATGCTTTGGTTGTCCTTAAGATTTTTAAGCGGTGTAATCCTGCTTTGGCTAAATGTCTATAACCACTGATCTTCGAATGGAAAACGAGGTTTGTCTACTAATCTGCAACCTCCCACTTTGACATTGCATAAGAAATTCTTACAAGGGATGGCTCTTGTGACTCAAGACAGCAGAAAATTCAGGATACTGTACCAGCAAATTTGAAAAGCAGAAGCGAAATCGTCACTAATGACATTTTCATAATAAGCATCGAAAAAGGGAGATTTACATATCTGATCGACGGTCGAGTTGCTTCTGAGGAAGAATAATTTGAACAGAATCAGTGTCGTCTGTGTTTGGAATGGGGTGACTCATGAAACATATTGCTCGCACGACCTTCCCAACTCTTCTGACCTGAGAATGTACAAGTGTAGAACACAAGGTATTCATGAAAAGATTCCTAAACTGACCAAGTAAGTCCAAGCATTGAGAGAAAACTTGAATGAGAGATACTCAAGAGCTATTTAAAGACCTCAGAAAGACATAAAAACACGAGCGTTGAATTATCAAAAATAAATAAAAATCAAACCTTGTTGGGCAAATATGATGGATCGCAGACTAGCTTTTCGGTTCTTGCGGTCTCACCCTCCGAGGTAACTCCTCTGACTCGACCCATCTCGTCAAATTCGACCTGAGACCAAAATTCTCCCATGACAAGAGATAAATAGCACCACAGAGATAACTGGTAAAGAGAAACCAAATGCCAACTTGAGAGTGAGTATGGCTTTCTGAGAGGGTAAAAGCAAATCACCAAAAAAGCCTGCTGAGAAGAAAACTGGAAAGATATCGTTGTATTGGAATGGTGTACATACCTTGCACCCAGGTTTGGCAAGCATGTAGGTGCCACCATACACTGCACTAAGTCGGGCAAACCCCTGCAAAGAAGCACGACCACATTTGTGCGAAAGTAGGGTAAGAATCAAACCGACCCACCGGCAAACAATAATAGAAGCGTCGTCAAACACACACCTCAACACATTGCTTGTTTATCCCTGTAGTAGCCAAAATCAATAATAAAAACAGTTCATCCTTGGAGATAAGAGTAAATTCCGAAACACATTTTCAATCCTTCAAAACATAAGAACGTGATTTCTTCTTTGTATGCAAGAGACCAAAGACAGAAACCTGGGGCAACTCTCCAAGTCCATAGAGCGGATAAATATACGGAGAACCCCCTTGAAACCGGGCCATTGAGTCCGCATACAACTGCGCACACACGGACCATGGATAGGCTTGAATATGTGTATATGTATTTCAAACAAAATTAAGAAAAGCTTCACAGAGAAAGTCCGTGAAGAACAGATGAAAGGACACGCAGTGTCATGTTCACATAGACGTCTTCTATCATGCAGACAATTTAAAAGTCGACTCCAGCTCTATAGAATCTTTTTTTTGTGCCAAGCAAAGAGAACCTCGCTGCTTAGGAATGGAGCAAATTCACCTTCACTCTCAGTACAGTGTCCAACGATGGCTCAGATAGGAACCGGTCATCCCGGTGCAATGCCAGTGAATGACCTACGAAGTCGATTGTGTTGTCGTCCAATCCATATTTGCTGCATCAGGAATAATACAGCGGATTTTAGAATTGTATGTAAACAGTGAAAATTGAACCCATCACTTAACCCCTAAAGGCCCAGCTGTCCCCCCTTGAGATTTCGGGCATGTAACTATAGCTAATGTAGTTTTTGTGATTTTTTTAAACTTTTATTGAAGGTGGGGAATTCCAAGACCTATCTGGGAATCTAATTTTTTTTGTCATTCTCACATTTGACGAAGAAGTTATGCAAGAATTTTTGCTAGCCGGGGAGGGAGGGCAATTTGGGCAGCTCAAAAACTTCTTGAAAATTTGTATTTTCTAAAAATAGAAATCTGAAATTGGTTCTTTAGTTTTTTTTATATGTGGGAAGCTTTGAATCATTCAACTTCAATCGATGAGATGAAAATTATGAGATGTTTTAGTTTGTGGGTAGTTATGGATTCTCTACTCTAAAATAAACTTTGAAGTCCTTTCTTTTCCACAATTTTTAATATTTTGGAAGAAAAACTAAACCTAAGGAAGCAGATTATTTATCACAATATTATAACCGTTGGGATTTTCATTTTTTCATTTAAGAATTAAATTCTTAACAATTTGGTGATTTGACTCATTCTCTACTTCTTTTTACTTACTATTTTCCCCCATGTGTTGTATAGTTCCAATTGATTTGAAAATTCTCCCACACATACCTAACTTGGTGTGCTACATGTAAAAAATAAACCTCAACTTTGTGTAGAGTAATTTTTTCATGTAAGTGTGAACAAAGGCTTCTGAATTTTTTTGGATAGCACAAAAAAGAAACATTTTTTTTCACTTTAGATGTAAATATCTCCCTCCTCTCCATCTAGAATGACCTGATTTTTTCCCACAATTACCTCTTCTAGTCTAAGGCAAGATCCTATGGTTGGATTTGCAAAATAAACTTTATTTCCTACTTTTCTACTCATTCCCTCAAAGTGGTAGTTAACAGTGACTTTCACTGGAGAAAACTGCTTGGGCCTTTAGGGGTTAATTATATGACATGGAGTTCACTTTTGAAAATTTTAGGCTATCATGTCTTAAGGAATTTGCACTTAACATAAGCAGAAAGGTTAGCAGCGAGATGTGTTACTCGAAAAGCTCTTTGGTTGTGACAGTTCGCAAATCCATGCCTTCGTGAGTTCTAGAATCCTCCAATTCAAAACTCTGGACAAATATGAAGAACTTACGAGCACGTCTCTTCTCGAAAATTCCCATCAAGGGAGATTTCAAAGCCTCCACATCGTTTGCTGGAACTTTGTATATCTACTCAACTTACCACGGGTGAGATAAAACTTTGTGGATGCAACATGTAATCCTGAGACACCCTAATGTCTTTGTAGATCAGGTGAACAACATAAAATTATCCTTTCATCGATTAAGTCTAAGAACTAATATTTCAACAGTATTTAAGAACAGTTAGAGTTTGCCAACTCTGAAATTCTCAAGCAACTGTTACCGTTAATTTTTTCTGTTGTTAATTAATTGGTATTCTACATTCAAAGTTCAGCAAATCATCCGGATAGCAGTACCTTTCCCTGTTTGTACACGAAGCTGCCATCCACAGCCTTGAAAAAAAGGTACTTTGTGACATCCGTGAGGATAAGGACTCTCACAAGGGCGCCGTTTGCCATCATGAACTGCAATTCAGACCTTGCATTAATGCCTGCAGATGTGGTGTTTCAATCTTAAGCATACACCCATCTCTCTATCTAGAACAAAAAGAAAATGAAGACTCCGAATACCATCAGTTGCAAGAATTGCTACAAAGATGAAAAGGAACTTTGGATGAACAAGATACTACGTGCTTCACTTTGAGCATTTTAACTTACGTAGGATTGCGATTTTGGGTGTCGAGCCAAATCTATTGAGATCGAATCAATATCACTAAGCACAAATTCTCTAATTATGAAATACTGCAAGATTCCTTGACCAAAAAGCCCATATTTGTGGCATCGTTAGCACTTCTAGCAATATTAATAAAAACTTGGGAAATGCCGAGCACCTTGGGAACCATGTCCACGTTGTAATCCTTACTGGACCCCAAAAACGCCGGAGGCTTTTCCTCACCCCTGAACTTCTGCCATAGCTGAGAAACAGGCCACCAGAAAACACACCGGGAGTAAGCTTGAGTCTTTTTCAGGTAAATTTGCGTGAAGTGCAGCTCTAGGCTACACGAAACCAGCTCCCGTTTTGCTGCAGCACTCTCAGTTATAAATTTAGGTAGAACCCTCAAATTGGTTATCCAGAAAGCTGAGAATAGAAAAATTAGGGTTATGTCACCACATGTTTGATGGTCTCAAGACCAGATACGTTCCAAACATTCCATGACCTAAATTATTAATCGACATAAAAATTGTCAGATACTGTACTCTGTTTCGGCAACAGCTCGATTCGCGGGTTGGAAAGGAAGTACTGGCAATGTTCTAAAAACTACCTGGTTGAGATTTATAGACGCCGCAGCTCCACCGTAATAGTCATTCCTGTCCATTTGAAGCACCTAAAATTCCCCAACACTATCAGAAATACCATTTGCGGTTGAGAGCAAATCCAAACAGAGGTATTGTCAATCATTCATCCCTCTCCAACACTATAAATACCACATCACCGAACCAAACAAATGCATAATATCTCAAGCAAAAGATACAATGTACTGAGCCCCACGCACCTTCAGGCCGTCCACGGAAAGTAGGCCGCTAAGAATGCATTCTTTGAGGCCAGTACCAAGCACAATCACGTCATACTGCTCATCCATGGTGCCGTGAGCGATGTGGGAGAAGCAGATCGAGTGCTGATGCGGCCAGCGTTAAAGCTGAAATCTCAACTGTCTTCACCAGCAATAAAATCCTTCGAAACAAAATGGTCGAAACTTTGCTGATTTCACGCTATGAGAGTAGATTCAATTGGCCTTTAACTCGATCCGAAAGCTATAAAGATATAAAACTCATGATTCAGAAAAGATATAGTTTCCAAACTTGGTTTCAAAATATTGCAAAAAAATACAATGCATACAAAGATGAGAAAACAAGGTATATTCAGCATTCCTTTAAAATAGGCATCTTCACAGCGCGTCACTGCACATGGAACTCCTTACCTCTCAATACAAAATGTCCAATGAAAAGACACGCGGGCATAAGTATTTCATCAATTATTCATCCCACCATAATTTTGAAATCAGTGCATGTGAATTTGACCTACACTATCAGGAGTCTTGGAGAGCATACACAGCAATAGACACATTCAGAGATAGACGTTTTGTAAGAACAGTGCAAAACGAATTTATCATCAATTTGGTGATGTCAAATGACCTATATCACCACGGTTGTCAATTGATGATACTAAAGACCGTACCCCATAGGGCACTTGAATACAGAAAGCATTGCCGCTTACAGCATTGAATAAACATGTAAAATTGTCTTGCACAAAAGTAGTCGACAATAGAGCCCACTCAGATTATGTATCAGAGCTCTCACAATCTACTGGAAGAAAACACCTTCAGTGTACAACACCCAATCACTACTCCTCGGCAGCGCTGGCAGCGCTCAAATCGACACTCAGATCCAGGTTCTGCATTAGACCACAAATATTTATACATGTCAGAAGTCCGTTTACAAATAAGCTGATTTCACAAATTCACGTGTTCCAAAAACATGTACAAGCAGGAAACACACAAACACCATTGAGAAATGAGGATAGAGCAGCAGAGACCCCGCGCTAAGCGAGGTCAGTTCCAGCATTATGAGATTCTCACATTCCAAAAAATAGATGTGATATGCAAATAAATGCACTGACCTTTCCAGTAATCCTCGTGTACATTGAGAGCACATCTTGTACAGTCGTCTCAAAATGGGTGGTTGGGTCGTAGCTCTGTCACACGGAAACAACGATTATTCTTGTGCGAGTATTAACAAAAGATGAGAAAAGTACATCATTAAAGCGTTTGTAAGTTGCCTTAGGTGCATTGAAACGGGACAATGATAAAATTTAAAAAAAAACCCGCTGCCATCCAAGACCTGAACATAAAAAGGATCGAAATAAGAGTAATTTCTACCTTGGAAATGAAGCAGTTGTCAAGGGAAGAATCGTTGACTGGCTCATACAAGTCGTACATGTCAATTATCTTTTCATCGATATGTCCCAGAAGTGCAAGCCCAGGCTCAAGCTCAGTCTCGGGGTTGTTAGTCTCCACTTCTGCTGAAACAAATGCGATGTACTTGCCCTTGGGTGCCACGTTGTGGGAATTAGAACAACAGAACACATACCTGCCAGCAAGTCTCAGAATGTCAATATCACATACAGAGTAAAAAAACGGGATGACTGTCGTTCCAGGAATTCCATATATTTTCAATGAAGTCACAGAGCCTTTTTAAGTTCTGGAAAATTTACAAGCATCCAAGTGGGGTTCCATATCATCCCCTATGAGACTTACATATCCGATCTGCGTCCGAGTTGCTTTTGTGGTAAGATAATTTGAACTGAATCGGAATCAGTGGTGTTTGGGATAGGGTGGCTCATAAAGCAGATGGCACGCACCACCTTCCCAACCTTCTTCACCTGAAGAAACAACGAAGCTCTCACATTTACAAATGTCCATGAATTTCAAAATCGATTGATGGGGCCTTCAAAAACACAATTAAGTGATCACGTACCTTATTGGGTAAATATGAAGGGTCACAGACAACTTTCTTGGCCTTAGCTGTCTCACCCTCAGAGGTAACTCCACGGACTGAACCCATCTCATCAAACTCAACCTAAATAACCACGAGCCAAGAAAAACTCCAGGAATTAGCTTCTGCTGACGTGAATGATAATCGAAACAACACCACGACAGCAGTAGAAACAACAAAATTTACATTGAAAAATGTTTATGTACCTTGCATTCAGGTTTGGCAAGCATGTAGGTTCCTCCATACACAGCACTGAGACGAGCAAATCCCTGAAAACACACAATTTTGCAGATTCCCAAGTGAAAAATTGTATCAGAGCATCAAACCAATTACTCAGTACAAAATCAATACAGAAACCCAAATGAAAAATCCGAGTACAGTACAGTCAATAAGAGTGTCAAAGACTGCGGGCGTCAAATCTGGTAGAAGACAAACCTGTGGCAACTCCCCGAGACCATAGAGTGGATAGATATAAGGCGATCCCCCTTGGAACCGGGCCATTGACTCAGCATACAACTGCACCAGCACAATACTAAACATGTTAATGACTGAAAAGAGAAAAAATAGTATCACCAAACAAAAAGGATTCAAGTCCTTCCTGAAGGTTTATGATATGACGAAAACTAATTGACTGTAATGCGTTATGGTGCAGACAAGAGGTGAGGATATCAACCTTCACTCTCTTCACAAAATCGAATGCTGGCTCAGACAAGAATCGGTCATCACGGTGCAACGCCAAAGAATGTCCAATGAAGTCAATGGTGTTGACGTCCAATCCAAACTTTCTGCATGACATATAAAATAATGAGTTACAGAGCTTAACAGAAGCATTCGCAAATATTATTTTTTGTAGAGACCCCACACGATCATGTCTGCCAAAATCATGAAGGCCATATTTAGTTGCTTTGGGTTGAGGTACTGTACTCAAAGAGCTCCTTTGTTGTAACAGTCCGCAGGTTCATTCCTTCGTGTGTCTTCATATCCTCCTCTTCGTAGTTCTGGACAAAGATGAAAAACTTGCGAGCACGCCTCTTCTCAAATAGTCCCATCAAGGGCGACTTTAATGCCTCGACATCGTTGGATGGCACTTTATAGACCTGTAATTGCATTTAGAAAACTTAGCCTTGCAAACTTCGCAAACTTTGTCTAAGATACCTCAATAATAGAAGTATATTCAAATCGCCGTGTCTAGAATCCCGAAAGCAATCACAAAAACTACATACGAACAATCTGAATCAGTAATTGGCTACAAAAATTCATATACAAACCTTTCCTTGCTTGTAGACGTAGCTCCCGTCCACAGCCTTGAACAACAGGTATTTAGTGACGTCCGTGTGGATGAGAACTCTCACGAGAGCGCCGTTTGCCATCATAAACTATATTTTAAGAAGAAATAAAAGGTGAATTAAAATCTTGAAATAGCTACCTCTTTGTAACATACCAATTCTTTCTGCACCGTCGAATTAACACAACGTTGTTCTCCTCTAAATAAACATTCCAATGCTATGTTAGAAGCACTCAAAGACATATGATTTAAGGTCAGGTGTACAGTGGGAGGAGATTGGGAAATCTTAACTAGACACCCAACTCTAGTGATCCCAAATATGATTTCACTTTTAGCTCAAGTGGGTAAAAACACTACTAAAAAGCTAAAATTATCAAACTTAACACTGCTAAATTCCCAAACTTTTTAACTACATGAAAATTCTGGTAGCAATCCTACAAAATTTAGCCGATTCAAAGATTGCTCTCCAACTCCTCATTTCGCAATCTTTTTGTCCCCCCACTGTACTGTACATACCTACTATTTCTATGCTCATAATCAAAAGTGTACATGCGGCATTAACGATCTAGTCACTGCTAGTTCATTGAATAGAAATCAAACTGCAATTAAAATACGTAGCCAAGTAGGCTTACCTTTGGAACCATATCCACGTTGTACTCTTTGCTTGAGCCCAGGAAGGCTGGCGGTTTCTCGTCTCCTCTGAACTTTTTCCATAACTGTGACAACAGAAATAACAACATAGAAGTGATGATTATCAAAGAATCTCCTTAATTGATGACAATAAACATTCTAGAAGCTCGAAGAAACTCAAAGATTCATTGAAGAGTTCGTCCTTCTGGTTCAACGATACAAACATTCAGATATATTTGTCAAGCTGATTCCAGAAGATGTTATTGTCATGAGACTAAATCAGGTGAAGTAGAAAAAAAATCTCGAAATCTTGGTTTCAAAAGTGTATTTGCACCCAAAAGACAGGATCTGAAACCCCTAGAGCCCAAATGGCCACAGCGCCCCACTTCTATATCACGGGAATTGAAATGAATCATCCACAAGGGTTTAAGGAAAGTAGCAAAAAGCATACCTAAAGTTTTGACCGATGCTGAAAGTTACTATAATCGAAAATGGACTTCTTGTGTATAGAATATGCACTAAGGAATTAAGGTCTAGACGAACATATGTATACAGAAGCCTACTAATTTCCGAGGAACAAGTGGAGAGAAAGGCGGTTCTTAAGCTGAAAAACTGCGATTGGACCTACTAGGGCATGTGCGATGACCATTTTATATCAATAAATCCAATCATTTGTGACTTCAACAAGTTTGGAAGATGAATTTATTGACCTAAAAAATGATCTACGATCAAGACTAGAAAAATCAACAGATAAAAATACAACCCGAAATGAAACAGGGCATTGAATTCGTACTCACCTGATTCAAATTTAAAGAGGCAGCAGCTCCTCCATAGTAGTCATTCCTGTCCATATGAAGCACCTGAAAGAAGAAACAAAAACCGTACATCATCATCCACCTAAAAGTGCAACGGATTCCGAGCAACTCCACACACCGGCATCAGCCTGAACAGTTTCCCAGGATGCTAACTAAAGAGTACATTAGAATCCATCGCTGCGGCATCCACACGCATGCTTGCTACATGTGACACACAAAGTGTTCACGTCATAGCAACAATACCGACTTCCACATCCATCGCCGAATTCATCAAGAAAAATCCCACCATCCACCTCCACATAATTAGGTCTCACATACACGCTACCCTCGGGCAAAACAGAGACCGATCTGGCAGCAGCACCCTAGATCCTACCAGTGCGCGAAGAAGTGGAGAGGGAGGGGACAGAGTAAGCGAGTGAGGGAGGGAGTAAGTGAGTAACCTTGAGACGATCGACGGAGAGGAGACCGCTGAGGATGCATTCCTTGAGGCCGGTGCCGAGCACGATGACATCATACTCTTCGTCCATGGTGCAGGGAAGCGCCTGAGCAGCGAAGACAGCACGGGCGGGACAAAGCAACAAACGAGGAGCAGGAGGATCTAGATCTACGAAAGAATTCGGGTTCTGAGGAGATCCGCTGTGCGGGGCGGGCAAGAGACAGGAAGACGAGAGAGACGAGAGAGTGAGAGACGGGATCACGGGAGGGCAGAGATGGCAAAAGCGCACGCTGGTGCGGGACGCCCATGTTGGTATGGTAGGGGAGTGAAACCAAGTGCCACGTCACATGACACGTCACGTGCCACCTCAGCATGCAAGCGTGGACCATCCTCATCGTTAGTGCAAACAAGCAAACTTGTTTAGCCCATGAAGGGGCCTTGGACTCTGGAGATACGATACCCAATACAGTCACAATCAGTATTCAGAAGTTTGAATCAGTTGGAAATTAACTCCTAAACATCTGGCCGTGCCGCTCCGACCAATATAATATGGGATATTTTTCTTGTATTTGGAATGGATCCACACCTCTATTACATTTGAGACCAATAAAGAAGCTAGAGAATAGATCAATGCGGTTCTAGTGGGCTACTTGAGATTCCAAATTAAAGTTCCTTATTGGTAGCAAATGACAATTATACGTCAGTGTATGTATTATGCCCTATGGACATTTAAGGGTTAAGCGTTACAATCATACATATTGAAGGGTTGTATGATGGTGGGTGCATAAAAAAATTTGGGAAACCCTCAGAGCAGCTCAAATACGTCTGTACATACGGCCACAAAGGGCTTTTGGGCTATTTAGTTTGCTCCAAAAGGGTAGGGCCGTAGGGAGTTGGGGTTAGATGGCATGTTGTTTTGGCTGGGGCCCGTGCTCGACACCTTGCCCAGTCCCCTGCCTGAACCATTCTCTCGCGTTTGGTCATGCCTTCAGTTTTTGAAACTTGTGATTGAACCCCTTCACCTGCTGTTGTGCTCTCTTGAAATTTGGTTAGTAATTGGTTCCTTCACTGATGTGCTCATGTACTAGTTACTAATCAAATTCTAGAAAGCATAACAGCAGGTGAAGGGGCTCAATCACAAGTTTTGAAACTGAAGGCAAGGCCAGACGCAAGAGAATGGTTCGGGCATGGGACTGGACAGGGTGTTGAGCACGGGCCCTAGCCAAAACGGCATGCCATCTAACCCTAGCTGGCCGTAGGGGGTTTCAAAGCATGTCAATGTCGAGTGTTTGGGGTAAAACAAATTAGGAAAAACTTCATAGATATCTCTAAAGTTTGCAATATTTTCATAGATATCTTGACTTTTTCAAAAATATCACAAACACCCTTGGACCAAAAATTTAATTAGGCGTCTGTTTTGTTGTGCGTGTCACTTCCCTTCTTCCTTTGTGCGCATGCATAACAGGAAAGAAGTAGTGTGCGCACAAAGGGAGAAAGAAGTGACATGCATAACAAAACAAATACCTAAATTTTTTAATCCAAGGATATTTATGATATTTCTGAAAAAGCAGGGACATCTATGAAAATATTGCAAACTTCAGGAGTATCCATGATATTTTCCAAACAA
Source organism: Ulota crispa (assembly GCA_963920765.1). Lineage (NCBI taxonomy): Eukaryota > Viridiplantae > Streptophyta > Bryopsida > Orthotrichales > Orthotrichaceae > Ulota > Ulota crispa. Next base: position 2,504,240 of record OY987243.1, read on the forward strand.
ACTATGGCCTAAGAAGATTTCGAATCAACGATCTTCAATTTTATACGTTGTTTTCCTTCACATGTTTTGATTTAGAGCCTTGCACAAAAATCACAAAGCATCAATTGTTCAAACTAGTCATATGCTTGAAGAATTGGAAGATTTATTTTTGAAGCATATGTGGATGTTTTCATCCATGTTGTTCAAGTAATCCATTACATACGACTTTTATTTCATGTTTTTTTTTTAAACATTCACCCTCCCTCCATGGACGCAGTTACTTTTAGAACTTAAAGTATATTGCACTGGCATGTTGTAGACAGTTGCATTTTAATTTATCAAACCTTGACGACATAAGATTAACCTACAAAATATATACATAGAAAAAGTGATTATCAACAATGTACAATGTTTCAAGCTTAATGTTCAATTGAGAACATATACAAATATACTTTACTAGTATACATGCACACGCTTTGCCTGAGTTGGACATGTATGGATAATGCGACATTCAATGTTACAAAAAAACATCTCATAAATTAATTGGTCTAGAGTCTAATCCTAATGTATTTTACAAAAAGTCAATATCTCACAATTGGTTTAGAATCTAAGCTTGAAGCACCATCATTTGGTTCTTTTTGGAAACCAAAAGTAGTAATTGTCCTCATCACAATACTACTCTTCTATACTTTGCTAGGGGGCCTGTGGCATTTTGTTGGTTTTATAACACATGGTTGGAGAGTGTTTGGTGTTCTACATTTGAGGCATCCTTTATTGTTTCAACTTTCACCAAAAAGTTTTAGAAGTTTTTGGAAAAGAACATGGTTGGAGGGTGCTTGGTGTTCTATATCTAGGGCATTTTTTATTACTTCAACTTCCACCAAAATTTCTAAAAGGTTCTAAAAAAGGGTGCGGAGTCACTAAGGATTAGGCTCCCACTTAGTAGTATAGATATAAATACATACATACACACATATGAATTTTCAAATTAATTTATTATTATCTCTAATTAATCTGGTAAATCTTCATAAGTGTCAGCATGTTTTCATTAAATGCTTATGATTGCTACATATTGTTAAAGCTAAAAGTTGAGAGTGTTTATAGCTAGTTCTAACATAAATAACAAGACAATGTTTTTTTGTATAAAGAAATGTTTCTATTTGGGGACAACATGCACTAGCTTGATATCAAGGTGCATATGTATCTTATTTCTTCCTAGAGTTTACCCACAACATCAAGCTTTGGAATCAAATGCATATCAGAAGACATGTTAGTAAACATTTAAAGTTGTTCCTCTTGTTTGAATAACATTTATTTCCTATAATAAAAAATCATGTTATTATGAGCTGAAAGATAATTTGATGTTATTGCACATTTGCATTTTTTCTAGTCGGTTTTGATTTTATTTGCCTACAATGAAAAAGACAATTAGTCTCTCTTATAAAGACTCTTTGAGTGTTGAAAGGCCTTCGAAGAAGTTTGTGTTGTTCAAAAAATCAAAACATACTAATTTTCAAATGATCTCGATTCTTTATTGACCAAAAGAATTTTAAAAAAAGCAAATGAATGATTTCTTAAAAAATTCAGCACTAAAATAACATAACTTAAATTGGGTTTCAAGAAATAAATTAAAAGCCATAAGAATCATTTGAAAATGATTGAAATTTTTCCACCACTTCATTATGATACTAGGATTTTCTCCATTTTTTACTTGAAAAACCTCACATATTCATTTCACTTTTAATAAATTTTATAGTAATACTAGATACAAGCCATGCTAGTATCATCACATTCCATTTTTGCATTTTTTTTCTTCAAATAAAAACAAAATATAAAGTTTCAGACTTATCAACATTATCAAGCATTAGAATTCATATTTGCACATATACAGCTCCTTGATATGCTTCAAAGCATAATTCATAGTATTATACTACTTCCACGTATGTTGAAGCATGTTGGCAATTGAAACAAGATTCCTACACATTATGGCCATAATATTGTTTATGTTCACATTGTTAGAATTCATTTATTTCCAGGGGAAAGAAATATTCTATCAACCAAAAGACAAAATGAATTATTGCAAAGTCGGAGCTGCTATAGTGTTTGTTGCATTTTGTCCATATTGTAATGATTTTCTTACATTAACTTGTTTAAAAAAACTGTGAATAATATAATTTTAATTTAAAATGGTCACATTCAAATTTATTGCAATTTTTAGTATTATTGAATTAGTTTACTAAAAATTCAAATTTTAATTTTATTTAATGGGCGACATGTGATGTTAAGATAAGTGACATTCAAATCATTCTCTTATTTGAACGTGACAAGGCTCAAGGAAAATACCTAAATTGAGATCTAGTCTAGATACTTTTACATTTATTCAATTAGATTAATCTCTTTCATCATGGAGAACTTTCAACTTGTGTATTTTTTGGAAAAAAATGTACACAAACTACAAATTTTCAAAGTGTTGATTATAACCCAAAATATCATTGTCTTTAAAACTGACCATATTCTCTCTTTTTTAAATGATAAACCTTCAAACAAAAAAATTCATTAATCACTTGAATAAAAATTGATGTATGCTTTAATCGTATTTGTTTTCTTGTTACAAAGGATTTCATTATTTTCCTAGTTTTTTACAACACCAATCGTCTTTTAGATAGATTTTTAGAAGCTACCATATATTATAAGCGTTGAGGAACATTTGCCACAGGCCTCTAATTTCTCAAACTTGTTAAATTTAATCCAAATCCTTTGAGCCCATTTTTATATTATACAGGAGTAAAATACGTAAGAATCTAGGAAATTATGTTACCTAAATGTAATTATTTTTTTATTAATAAACTCTAAATCAATCGTATGTTGAACCTGTCTTTGGATCAAGACAAAAAGTAAAATAAAAATCATTCAAATATTTATTGATAGTCAACTCCAAATTTTAATCCTTAAACATCTACACGGCAAGTAGCTCATTAGAACTGCATTGATCTATTCTCCAGCTTCTTTGTTGGTCTAAAATGTAATGGAGGTCTGGATCCATTCCAAATACAAGAAAAATATGTCGTATTGTACTGGCCGTTGTCCTGATGGAAATGACTCCATCATATGGATATACATTTAATATCTAATTTGGTTTGGATTTCAATAAACAAAGAGCTAAAGTAAAAGTGGCGGCTAAAAACTGCCACTTCTCTAACCAACCAAATTCACGGTTTGACAATGGAAGATAAGCTTTCAGCGTTTTTGTATGCCCATGAGGACATGTGGCTACCTTACAAAGGTATTTGTTTTATCTTTGTTATTTTTATTATGAAATATGAAAGGAAATGAGGTAGATATCTTTGGTGAAAGTAGTTTTGGAGAAATCCTAGGGTATTTTGCCTTTAATCTAATATTTGAGGTGGAATAACCTTAAGATAAGGATAAAGGTAAGTTATGGGGGTCCAATGGGAGTAAGGCCACTTATGTGCGAGGGGTATAAGCTGACTTATGTGCCAAAAGCATCTTAGGAAGTTTCTAAAATTTTTGAAATATAGTGGAAAATGGAGTTAGAGACCCGAATGTGGCACAAGATATAACTCATTGTGTATGTCGAATTTTGAATTGAGATTTGTTGAGCTAGTATATCTTTGTGTGAGGTTTTTGAAAATTTTATGCTTGCTTGATTTGGAATTAGCATTCAAAAGTTGTGCTTATTTGAGTGCGAAAGGTCTGCTGCCTCCTATGTGAAGGGGTGGAGATTTTGATCAACCACAAAAACTAGACAGCTTGTTTGTTTGCTACGAGATTTTGAGAGAGTGAAAATCATTGTATAAGCTTTCCAAAAAACCATCAAATTTGAAAATTGGAACTTTGGAGAGGAAGATATAGAAGAGCAAAGGCTTGGAAGTTGCATGTCTTTGGTGAAAGGGAGGCCGTAACTTTGAAGAGCCATAACTTCTTATTGGATTGATATTTTTTTTTTAAAATTTGTAAAAATGATAGCTTGTGAGATTTCCTCTTCAAATTGCTTTCACACAGGTTATTTGATGGATTATTGAAGAAAATATGTTGAGTGGAAGTTAAGAGGCAGACTGTATTTTTACAAAAAAATGCTGTAATTTTGATGAGCCATAACTTTTGGTTTGTTTGAATTTTTCTTTTGAAATTTTATGAATAATAGCTTGTTGAATTAGCTTTTTAGATTATCATCATTCAAGTCATTTGGAAGATTTGTGAGAGAATTATGATATGTAGAAGTTGAAAGGTTGGGTGTCTTTCTCAATTAAGATGTCTAAACTTTGATTTGCTATAAATTTTGGATAGAGTCTTAGTTTTTGGTGAATTTTTTATATGTTGTACTTGATAGTGTCAGCTTTCCAAATTGCTATTACGCTTGTGTTTTGAAGCTATAACACAAAATTTATAGAGCTTCAAAGGGACACTAGTTGGTTTGCATAAGAAGGCAAAGAAACTTCACTTTGTTTCTTTTCAATTTTGGATAATAGTATAGTTTGAAGTGAAATTTAGAGATTTTGGTTGAAGTAGACAACCACACCTATTCTAGAGACAAAACTGTCTCTAGAATTTTCATTTAGAGTTTATAGTTAACTATATCCGTTCTAAAGACAATGTTGTCCCTAGAATTTCCATCTAGACTTTGAAGTAAACAACCGTGCCCATTCTAGAGAGAACATTATCTCTAGAAATTTTATATAGAATCTACAATAGTTGGAGATTATTTTGAAGAGCAAGTGTTCTTCAAAACTCTTACTTAGAATTTGCAATTGAAAAATCCAACTACCCTAAGTTGCAATCAAATATCCCGCGTATTCCCAAAGCGCGCTCCTCTCTACCCGACACCGCAAAAAACCTTTCTGTCGTTCATGGGTTAAAAACATTATACATTGATGTTTTATGCAATCAAACGTTTGATTGCTATGAGCAATAAGCATTAATTCTTTTACAATACTGGTGAAAATTTTAAGGATTTTGTTATATAGAGTCTTAAACATGGGTTTCTACATAGCTATTTAAAAGAAAATTGATGATTTTTTTAATAATGAAAGTACATGTGAAAATATTAAGTTGATCAAATAACCAAGTGTGAAATTTAGGTTTCAATTTTCTTTAAATTTTGTAGATTGCAATCTTTCCTCTTATAGTCATGATGAACTATAATTTTCTAGACTACATAGGTTTAAACTTGAAAGAGGTGTCCAACCAATATTCAATTAACTTACACATAATTAATCAAAAAGTGAACCACTTTACACATTCCACACGTCCTCTACATAAAGAAACTTGAGAGGAACTATAACCTTTTCTACCATCGACAAGGCTCCAAGCTATAGCATTTGTTAGGCCTCATGAAAGTGTTTACCACATGTCTTAGGACTTTCAACATGTGTATAAACATTATGAAGTTTTCAGTCTAACACAAATTCTAAAGCAATCATTAAATGAAAAATGGTTGATAAATAAATTGCACTTTTGTTTTTGTGGTGTTTTTATTTATTTCTTTACTATTTTTGGGGGCTAGAATTTCCAATATATATTTGCATTTGGAGTTGGAATGCAATTATGTTGTTGCTCTATTTAAATTGATTGCTTGTAGATTCCTTTTTTTTGTATGAGTGTAGTTGTTTATGAAAATAGTTCATTGACATATTGCTTGCTTTTGTTTTTTGGTACACTTTTTACTTTGTTGCTTAAATGCAAGTATTGTAATTCTATAGCTAGCGTATAATCAAATCATTAATAATAACATAGTCACATGTTTCATACATTTAGAAATGAATGGTACATACAACAATTATGGGTTCATTAATTATTACAAAATGATTTAGCAAAAAACTTAACAGCTTTTTTATTCATGAACCAATACAACTCACAAAAATATGATTGAAATAGAAGCAATTTCTTTCAATTATTTATTACATGTTTTGTGTGTTCGCAAAAGGTCCTTGCATAAATGGTGTACAATTCTTTTCAACTTGGCAAATTGATCAAATAACCCCTTGACCTCCACCTACTTCTTTCAACTTTGTTATCTCTTGAAGTTGAGTAAATTGAAGAGTGCACAATTATCTACTGTTTTGGTTGTCCATGAAAAACTTTGACTTTGAAAGGTTGTTATAATTGTCATCTTTCTTGTTTTATATCTATTTTGTTATTGAATAATTCAATTGTGAATATATTTTGATGTTACTAGCAATATTGGCCAAATCCTCATTTACCCCTTGTCATCAATGTTGTTTAGCCTACTCTCAATGGCATAAATTATACTAAATGCCTTTCCAAAACCCCATGCATGACACAACATAGCATACAAAATCCAACGTACACCATAACCAATCATTTTTCAACAAATTCCTCTACCTCCAACTATGTTGCAATTAAGTCAAATACATGGAATTATGTTACAACAAAGTACTTCCAGAATCCTACTAAAATGCAAATGTGCCTTTAAATTAAATATTGAAGTACAATTCTAAAGACACATCATTTGTTCTATTTATTCAATTCAATATATTAGACATT